>JAGGAP010000080.1:0-93785 GCA_017657235.1 Termitomyces sp. T73sscA | reverse complement strand
AAATTCCTTCTCGACGCTTCGCTTACTCACGGACGCAACTCTTCTTGGTCCAAAACAATGCAAACAAAGTTATCAATTTCTGGGGTCTGCAAATCTTGGAATGCAGCGATGTTACGGTTCTTATATGAGGATATCGTGTTTCGAAGATTCGAGCAGATTCCAGCCTTCCTCCGCACCATCAAAGCAACCGCGCTTCTCCAAACCTTTGTGACAGACATTGCCATCTATGCTTTTGTTCCTCCTGAAGGCCATTACGGTTCTATGTTCTCGCAATGTGTCCAGGAGATCATTGACAATTGCCCTTCCCTCAAATCCTTCAGCTTCCTTTCTCCGTTAGTCCTTGGACCAACGACTACCATTCCAACACTCAAGTCTGGGATAACACACCTTTCTATCAACACCATCACTAGTCCGAACAGTCTACACCTGATTGAACTTACTTGTGACACACTCTCTTCCCTTTCCATCTTCACTGAGAGAACCAATGTCAGTATTGCTACTGATAAGTCTTTCCTCCTTCCTTGCTTGGAACATCTCTTTCTCGATTTTTCCCGCGGCTTTGGGGAACGGGTCAATCAACTACGCTCCTTTCTGGAAGCTGTACGCGCTCCTCGCCTTCGTCAGTTGACCTTTTGTGCATGCGGCTTTGAATGGCATACAGAAGGGATAATACCATTCCTTCAAATACATGGTAATCATTTGAAATCTCTAGTCCTGCACTCCACTCGGGATCACCAAAAGGAATGCATTCAGGCCTTTCTTGAAATGTGCCCAGGTTTAAAGCACCTTGCTCTCTATCCTGGCAATGCTATTCCAATCACACACGCTAACGTCAGTTGGTTCGATATAGGGACAACCTGTGACCGAGCCTTTAGTGGAACGCTGCAACCCTGGACTCTTACGCAGGCGAAGGCTTCCTTTCCCAATTTAAATGGATTCCGCCAAGTAGATTCGTCCTTTGCCCTATTTCCAGTCCTCTCAATCATGCTGGCACCTAATTTGGTCATATCGGATGATGAAGCTTTTGACCTGGTGTTCCCTGGCATCCAACTACAATACAGACCAGGTGTAATCCGCGTCGAAATGTTCATCAATGATGCTAGATACAACAAAGAAGATGACTCTGATTCGGATTATGAATATGAAGAAGATTCTTCAGATTCTGACGGTGGTTTGGAAACCATTGTACCTCGAAGATGAATGGCGGATAGCTAATCTCATAACGACAACAAAGATAAAGGAGAAGTGGTTTATTGTTCTGGTGCAGTTTCTGCTTGTAACAGAAAGGGATCTGCTTGCGCAGTACATACAACTGAGTGCCTGATACCCTCCTTACAACTATTTACGCCAATTGGGGACTGATTCAGTTCAATGGTCCAGTGATTGGTCGGATGTACCTAAAAGGACTGGCTGGACCTTACTGCGAACAAAATTTTTTTCCCGGCCTCCAGTTGACCTACAGACCCACATGGCAATGATGTGCCCAGTATTGATGATATGTAGACAACTGATGGCCCTGCGCTAGCCCAACTTGATCCGTTTGTCCCCAATGTTTGTCTTTTTTGCGTGGCGCACGAGAATTTCGAATGCACACTTCTAGAGACCTCTAGCAGGGCCAACAAAAGTTAAAGACCATCTGGTATCGCAATCAGCACCAATGATTCATGTCCTTACATGACACTACATATTGTTTTAATAGGTCCATACCTTGGGTCTGAACATCTAGGGTGGACATCCCCCGAACCTGGCCGTGATAATCATACGTTGATTTCAATCATACGTGTCACCCATCTCGGAGTATGCCAAAACTGGCTAAGTTCAATTACAATATAAATACTTGGACGAGTCGACTCTACTCCTTGGTTGATCCCATCCGCAATCCAGAGAACACTCGACAAGTGCTGGTCACTTCCTCTTGAACATTTCTATTCTAATGCGTTTCTCTGTCGTTCTTGCTTTTACTACGATAATCCTTTCTGGTTATGCTGCTGCCTCAGAGGGCAGGCCTCGTCCAGGGATCAATCTTGCTTGTCTGCATGATGGCCACTGTCCAAGAGATCGTAAGTTTCACTCTTGGGCAACATTACTCCAACATTATGTAGTTATACTGATGCACTACAGACACTTGCTGGTTCAGAAGTCAGAAGGACTCGATGGGTAAATGTTATCGTCGTGGTATGCGACCTCAAGGAGACCATGTGGCTTGGGCTGGCCCCGACCCAAGGACGTCAACGATTAAGCGACGATCACGACGTGCGCGCCCAGACCCTTCAATTGAAACTAGAGCTGGTATGTGTCGTTGTAGTCCTTGTGTGTGCGCGCTAAAAAAAGTACGTTATATGTAGGCGCAAGCTACACTGATCATGATTGCACTTGGTGCTAGTACTTTGAAGTAGAAATAGAACATTCAATATTCATTGTTCAAGTTGCTATTGTTATTTTGAAGAGAAATATCAGTGAAGAACGGGTACATCTAAGTGTCATTTCCGTACACAAAGGCAGCTCTGGGGGGTAGCAGAATACCCAACCAGGCACAGCTCACTTTTGTCCTGGCCTACACAACGGCCGTCGGCACATGGGACGTAGATTTCATGGAGGCCCAACACATCACGGGTGTCATAGTGCTTCTCCGACCTTGATATGGCAAACGTCGACAGAATACAAATTTAACATCCGTTACTCTAATAAATACACTCTGAAATATGTATGGTCAATTGACAACAGCCCCATTATGATGGGACGCCATGGCAAGCTCTGCGCCTGCAGCCCTTGATTCCACTTTTTCTGCCGATTTATCTTCCAAGATAATTCAATCTGAGTTGCGGGGCCACTCAAGGTTTGAGGGTGTTACCATAACTGACGCCATCGAGGCAGGATCACTAAAACCCTTTGGGAGCTACGGGGATAGGGCAATCCTAGCCAGGCAGGCAGGAATGGACCTCGTCATTGCCTCTGCGAGGGATCAGACGTCGTTACAGTACTTGCGGATGCGTTCAACAATAGCACTTTGGACACGAAGGCATTCACGGACAGAGGATCAAAAATTTGAGAATGAGCTTGGTATAGATACCTCGCAACGTTATCGTACACAGTCGTACAATACAAGATATCCTATTATAACAAATGAGTTAACAATTACGTACAAACACAAACCTACATCCAAAACGACTTCCTCTCATCTCAAATATCCATGTTGAGCAAGGGAAGCCCAACGGGAAACATGTCCATTTCTGATCCAGGTATCATCGGCACCGGTGCCGCAGGCATCGACGTTCCTTGAAAGTCCTAAATGACATATTGCAATATGAATTATCAGCCAACGTCAAGAAACTCATGTGTTCATGAGACTTACGTCCACTGTGCACAAGAACAATACGATAACCAGATCAGCAACAGCAGCGACACACGAAACAAGATGAAACACAGGCACATACCATGCATGCTCGGTAGTCGACTCGTGTTCTGGCGCGCCGAAGGCACTTGCCGAAGCTCGCGAAAGTCATTGTTCATGTATGTCTTCGTGAGACCGGTAGTCTCCACTTGGGAACGAAGGATCGCAGTTGGCGGTGAAATAATCACGCCAAGAATGTCTGGAGTTTTGTTACCTGTAGACGGAGTAGTCGGCGTTGGGATCTCCTGACGCATAAGGTCATCGACATCGTGCACGGAGAGCTGAAAAGTCTCAGGTAGGGCGATTGAAGGTGGAGGCAGATGATCATTCTCGTCAAGGGTGAACGTCGCCTCCAGAGTTGCAATGGTGTCGTGATTTTCAGAGGGAAGGGAGACATGTAAGATTGAAAAGAGGGCTGAAAAAGAGTCAGGAGAGACACCGCACAGAACGCTCAATCTTGTTTCAGACTGCTGCGATAACAGCCATTGGAAAATCGACAGAGCACTTTGAGCGGTCTCAACTTCCATCTCGTGTTGAACTGCCAAAGCTGACAGAACCGGCCCGAGCTCCACTCTCAAAGACTCTGGGCGTATCACATTTGCCGCCAAACCATTAAGGATCTTCGCAATAGCACCAAGCAGTGCATACGGCTGAGTAGCATTGCCAGATATCCGTAATGCGGCTAGAGAGATCGTGAATTGCAAGTCTGGCTCAAATGAGCCTGCCGACGTTATGAGAACCTCAATCAACTTGTCAAGATACTTCGAAGTATATTGTCCGTCAAGCAACGCCATGAGATTCTCATTCAAAGCAACAGACAAGCTAGACATGCTCGCAATGGCATCCAAGGCCCATTTCGACGAGCTCGATTCCGTTCCAACCAAACCAAGTATGAATTGCAAAGACAGAGACACTTGATACTGCAAGAGGAGTTTATAATTCCCCCTTCGCGCAGGCGTAGCTAGTGTCTCTATTGTCCTCGTCATAGTCTTGAGTTCCTCCGAAAGCAACCACGCGCCAATTCCTACGACGCCGTCATCAAGCCTGATTAGCCGTTTCACGACGTGCACCTTATTCTCCGGGTCCAAGAGACGTAGAAACGCCCTTAGATCGTCAAGGACGCTCGGAAGAATAGACGTGACCCAATGAGACAGCTCGCCCTCATCGTACATCGTCACCTTCGACTCAGGCAGAACATTATCGATTAAAGCAGACACCTGCAACAAGTGAAACACGGGATCGCGTTCGCCGCATTGCCCTGCGTGCTGCAGAAGAGCTCTGAACACGACCTCTGCACCGGGCTTACCAGGTTCGGCAACAATACCTGGCACAGACAACGTATGTACAAAGTCGATGCATGCCTGGTGTGTACCTCGAGCAGACAAAGCCGCTCTACCTGTTTGTGAAAATAACGTATCCGCTGCGTTGGTACACGCGAAGATGTCGGCCGTTGCTACGACAGACGTGCGCATTGCCCGTGCCGTAAGTGGATGTAACGAGGTCAGCTGCATGATAAGTCGGAATAAGTCGTCTGCGGTGAGGAAAAGCTGCTCAGCAACGGCTTGGTCCATTGGTGGGGGCGGAAAGAGAGCGAAATGTTTGTTCAGATCGTCGCTGATGACAACAAGGATGTCTACGAGGCATTGTACGATCCCTGGTGAACCTTCGTCCCAGAATGATTCAAGTGTCTTCAATTCGCCTCGGGGTAGGTCCAATTCACGTCTAACAATCGCCAAAGACACTCGCAGAGTGCGTAGTCGCCGAATAGACAGGGGGCGGTCGCTGGAGAACAGAAGTTCTTCAACAGCTGCGGGTAGGCCATCCTCAGATACTAGGGCAATTTTACGCAGTGAAAGAAGCTCATTTTCCGTTATGAAAGTCAATTTTGGTTTGAGTTGAAGAATGGTGTCGACAAGATCACGATTAAGGACAGCTTGTGGATCCTTAGCGAGTTCGCAGATGATTTTCTCAGCCAGAATCCCAGATTGTCTGGGTATTTCATTATCTGACGATATCCAGCTGAGACGGCGTGCTAGTTGCCGCAACAGGAGCAGGTGGTTAATAATCTTTGAACAAGGTAAAATATATATCATGATACATAGTGGATTTGTAGGTACTCACCTCTCGATATCCATCTACTCCCTGCCACATGTGGATCACTGCCGAGACCTGTTCACGACAAGCATCGTTCCCAACACTGTCAGTCCACGCCCAAACAGCCAAGACGCTCGCCACACCGATCAGGGCTCTAACTAGAGCGATAAAGGCGTCATGCGATGTTATATTGATTTTGTCGCGGAAATACAACGGGGAGTGAGATGGAAGGGATTTTTGAACGGGATGTTCAGCTAGCTTAGTAACAATGTCGTCGTGTGTAATCATTGTTTCAAGCCATATCGCCATTGACGATTCCTCCTTCCCAATATCTTGGAGCATACTCCAACTTCCGTTAAAGTTTCCCTGAGTATTCGTTAGAGAGTCCTCAAAGCACTGCCAATCGGCTATCCGAGCAGCGAGCCTTCGTGCCGCCTTTCGGGTAAGCGCATCTGCTTTGTGGCTTTCTTGAACTTGCCGTAACGTGAGCAGGAAGGTTTCTGAGTTCATGCATCGCGCAATGTCAATATTGGACGCGGCTTCAGTCAGACAGAGTAAGGTCTCTTCATCGAAGTTCTGGGGGGTAAATAGTGTATCTATGTCCAAATGACGCTGCAAAGACGATCAAATCGATGCTAGTTCATCCCAGCACGTATTACTGACTAGAAGTTCACGAGCTAGGCCAGGATGCTGTGACGCAGATAAACTGAACAGACTCGCAATTGAGTATGCACCATTGCTGTCCTAGACACGTTTCAAAGAGGAAAAAGCCCAGGTACGTGCCATTGAACCTACCTTTGGACTGGAGATGCTTTCAGCGACTTTGGCAGCAAAAGCTGATAGCTCTTCTTCAGTCACTTCATCACGTACGGGTCTTGAAAGCAAATCATGAATGGCTTCAACATTAAATTCTTCATCCCCCAGAGACTCCAAGTCTGCATGCAAATAGGGAAAGTCAGGTAGATCCCAGTCATCATTTGATGGTTTGAGACAGAACATTAAACGGATAACAAGAGGAAGGGGCGGCGCGTCAGGCATAAGCGCCAAGAGCTTTTTTGCTAGAGATGTGGGATCCGGTGAAGTAGATGGGTCAATGACTCTTGACAAGGGTATTGGTGCAATGGACGGTAACGGTCGCGTCTCGCGCCTCTCCGTTTCAGGAGGCGTGTCCGAGATAACGTCCCCGTATATTGCGATTGATAGTTTGGTGAATTTGCCCCTGAGGATCATCAAACGTGTTGCATACTACAAATGTCAGAGCGAGTCAATACGCGTCCGTTCAGCACTGACTTCGTTGCCCATGTCTACGACGTACTCGACCTGTCTGCCAGCGTATGCGATCAGCGTGGGCACGAGGGCATTGGGTACACGTGGTTTCTCTTTCGCGTCAGCCTGTGGTATGGGATGTGCATTGAAAAAAACGTCGATATAGAACGCTTGAGGTTCAGTCTCGCTGGAATCGGTGAGCGAAGAGTATGCGAGCAAAAAGGACACATACGCGACGATGTCGGGCGCATTGGCAAAGGGGTGGGCGCCGGCAGGAAAGATGCGGAGGGAGGATATGCGTACAGGAACAGAGAAGCGGACGGCGGCAAGAGGATCAGCGCCTTGGGGCTGGACGGTGCACCAGTGGAGGAGGCCCATAGATCGCGACCTCGGCAAAGTCCGACTGCCCAGATGCGCAGTCGGCCGTTTACTTCAAGATTCTCTACATCTGCCATGAGCCGCCCAACGACGATCAAGCTCCCCCGTCTCGACATATCCCCCTCTTCACCGCGCACCCTGGGCATGCGCGGGCGTTCACGGAGCAGCAGCATTGTCAAGGTAGAGGAAGTTGGTGACCGTTCGGTGGAGGAATCTCTGGATCGTAGTGCTTTCCCTAATATCAATGCAAATTGGGTCAACGTGAAGGGTCAGCATCTCGTCCTCTGACCTATGTTATGCCTTTTCACCCCCTATAGGTGCCTGGGCAATACACGTAGTTCTAATATTCTTTGGCAAACTTGTCATCGACACTATACCGGGAATGACCCAGCAACTCAGCTGGACAACAGTCAATCTTACATATCTCGCTGTACGTGGCATCATTGTCATACGGATATATCTGTGCTTACTTCTAGTAGTTGACCTATCTCATGTTCCACTGGGTCACCGGTATACCCTTTGATCCTTCTCTCCACGGTGGAGCCTATGATGACCTTACCCTATGGGAACAAATCGATGATGGAGCACAGTACACACCCGCTAAGAAATGGCTATTATGTGTCCCTATCGTGTTGTGAGTGTCTTCTATTTCCCTAATCCAGCCCCCATCCTGACAGAACCAGGTTCCTGGCATCCACACATTATACCAATTACGACCCATGGCTATTCACAATCAACCTGACTGCTCTCGTTCTTGGTTTGATTCCCAAGCTACCCCAGGTATTTGTTACGCTTCCGTTTGAATTAACGCAGGCTAAGAACTCCGAAATGGCAGCTTCATCGGCAAAGAGTTCGATTCATGTCGCATGACCTTTCTGAAGCGTCTACCCCCATCGATTCTAGCTTCCCACCATCTGGTACCCAAACGCCTTTGTATCCAGAGAAGTCTCCGCTTATTACCGTTACCGAAGCCCATTCCAGCGAAAATTAGCTGCCGCCGTGTTTGTTATGGCACGATTTGGTTCGTTGAGGATGAGGTGATGACAATCCACCATTCATCAGCGAACAAGCAGGCCACTAATTGGATCAAGCATCCTTTCACAATCGATCCAATATTGTATTTTATACATTCGCTAGAACGAACCAAGACTTACCCTCGCAATCTCCTAGTTACATATTTATCTAAACGCTCTCTACTAAATTATAATATACTCCTCTATTGCGGAGGCGTCCCAGACGCCTGTTTGTACTGCTGTAGGCGCAACCTGTGTAGTGCCGGTGGCATTAGTGCGGTTGACAAGACGAGTGGATTTGACATACAGGTTACGAAGGAGCATCAAAATCGTAACTTTTCCGATAGTCGGGATGTACAATGATGCCTACAATTCTCGTTAGTCAACCATACATTGAAAACAATGGATGAAGTATGTACCTTCTCGCGCACGTCCTTCTCGAAATTCTTCTCCGAAGCAACATTCACGCAGACACAACCATCCTTGAGCCACTCGGTCTTGACCTTGTACGTGGCACTTGGGACGGCGGATACGACGACGTCGGACTGGGCCAAGCATTCTTGGAGCGTAAGATTGCTCGGCCTAACGACGTGTCGCGGGTGGTAACGGCGCACAGCCTCGGACTCCGTGGAGTTGATTACGCGTGGTCGTTTCGTGTATTCCTAAAGAGCAACGTCATCACGCGTCGCGTCGCCTCTAGAGAACGATCCTCACCTGTATCGAGTCTATATCAACTGAAAACACGCGTGCGCCGTCGTTGGAGAGCAACGCTGCCAGTGGGCGACCAACCACTTCGGATCTTTTAGTGTTCAGCTACGTGCTCACCCATCAGGAAAGCAAGAGAGTACAAACCGGTTGATCACTGTGATGATCTTACCATAGGCACGATCGCCGTATGGCAGGATGGAGTTGTATACTCGAACGTACTCGAGGCATTTGACGATGGCAAGGGGTGTACAGGGTATGATCGACTTGACTGTTCCAGCAGGGGGCTGATCAGACTCGAGAGCCGTTACCATTGGAGGAATTGGTGGTACAGAGGATAGCAGGGAATCAGGCTTAATAAATCGGATACTAAAATATACTTTAGTAAAAGCAGAGAGTGAGTAGCCGTTCGTAGAGCCTCACTTATGATACAGGTTGTAATGGAACTTGACATGGAGGCCTTCAACATCTTTGAAGGGAGAAACAATCTGCAGAAGTATAAGCAAAAAAGATCTGCACATCTGTCCAATATCATCACCTGCTGAAGGTAATGATCCTGATTATCTCAGAGTTAAATATCTCGCTCAATGCTTCAATTAGACTCAAACCTGTTGCGCTCCGAAAATCGGGAAGTACACCTTTCGAAAGCAACCAAATCGCGGCGAAAATCTTTATTGATAGCTCCATCTCTTAAAGTAGACAAAGTGCATACCATGATACCGTGTACGGTCTCATCCTCATTCGCCTCGATGATCGCCTCCTCTACACCCTCGCCCTCCCCGAGATCGGGCGAAGCAGCAGCCCCCGTCTCCTTGAGCACGAATTCAAATCCAAGCTCCGCGCACTGCTTCTTGGTGAACTCGGCATAGCTCCTGCTAGGCGCTGAAGAAGTAGCAAGGATCCCGACGAGCTTCGGGGGACGCGTGCATTGATCAAGAGTTGTCTTGACCTCGTCCCGATATGTAGCTGCTATAGGATCAGCTTTGAGAAGAAGACCTTTGCCCTCGTGTGCTGGTGAAGCCATCTGTGTCGCGTACAGAAATTGAGTAGACAGGCAATGCACTAGAAAGAGGCTCTAAAATTTCATAGATTCGCAAATTTAGATAGCTGACATCTAATCTGATCGATTCGATATGTTGATCGCGGTCAGATCGTCGTTTTCGTCGACCTACGGCCTGGCAAGACAAGACCTATTCTATCTTGTGGTAACACGTGAAGGATTCAGAATACTTAAGCGTGAACAAAAAGATCCACATATGTATTCTAGTTGTAAGCACAGCCATTTACGAGCTTTGCAAGTGAGAATTTGGAATGCAAGGAATAGGCACAACACACAGTATGTGACATTATATTGGTACAAAAGAGATAGTTCCTCGCTATAAAACACATGCAATTGAGATCATCCGAGATGCTTACCATTTGGGAGATTCGCAGGCAAAGGAGGCACCCGCGGCACTTGACTTTCTCCCTCTCCCTCATCATCATCTTCGTCAATGAGCTGCGCAGCACGCTGCAGAGTAACGATGAATTCAATTATTTCCAATCTCGAAGGGAAAAAATCTTAAAAATACCTTCATAGCTTCCGCCTCGTTTGAGTAGTGCCTGCCTCGTGCTCGCACAAAGGCAGCGTGTTTCGCGGCGGCTGCAAAATATAATCAGAAACAATCCTGAATCTTCATTGGAAGAACCATGAGCGCTTACCCTCTTCATCCATCTCTACCTCTTCCTCTACCTCTTCGCCAGCATCGCCCCCTGCAGACTTGATTTCCCCCCGCGCCTCATTGGGTAGACTGAAGCTTGTGCTCCTGCTCGACGTTCCACTGCCTGAACGCCCTGAGAGCGACCCTGACCTTCCAAGGCTTGAGATGGAAGTTCGCCGAGAAGACGGGCCAGAAGTGTCGGCGCCAGTGGACGATATAGACGAAAACTGCGTTGGAGAACTCGCAGGCAGCACATAGCGGCCATCTAAATCAAGGTTTGGGATGTCTAAGTTCCAATAGGTCATCGTGAAACGTAGATCAGATTATCTAGAAACAACGTACCGCCCTCAATTGTGTCCGTCTCAGCATTGTAACGCACATATGGAGTCTTGGGCTCAGTTATCTTCATCAAACTATCCTTCTGTATTTCTGTCAAGGCAAGATTCTCCTCGTCCCATTGTAAGCTGCTGTATACGTGTAAGAGATGTTAAATAATCCATTGAGATTTTAACAAGATTTACTGAATAGGCGTGCCAGGCTGTGGCGGCGCATTCTTCAAGATTCCCTTTGGTTTTGGGTTAGAAGCGGAGCGAGGGAGCGGTGGAAGGGCCGGACGGTCCTCAAAATCGTCAGAGGAAGGGTCTTCTACGCTGGACATTGCGACACAAGGACAAGTTACGAAGAGCTTTTGATGTGAAGGAGTGATACAGAATGTAGCCTCGAGGCTCGAGGACTCCATTCGGATTGATTATGTAATACAAGGCACCAATTTGTTCGCTCCTTTTGCACACCTCCTGTATTCTGCTGAGCTCTCATCCTCTTGTTCTAGAACAAGTATCGCCCAAAGATTCCTGGAAATGTAAGCTCGAGCTGTGCTTCTGCGTCTCGTATACATCTGTGCAGGTTGGGATTCGGACTAGTACAGACTACAACTTGATTCTTGTTCAACCTCAGCTTATGGCGCTTCATACTGGCAAACACTGGTATTATCTTTGTCCCCACAGATTCTTCGAAAGTCCAGAATTTGACTCCTAGATCGGGCGTTCCCTGGGTGGGGAAATCAACTTGCATGCCTCTGCGCCAACGGTAACGTCGAGAACAAGAATAACTGAACCATTCGATTCCTCGGCTGCATCTACTTGAAGCACTCCCTTGTCAGACTCACCCATTGTGTGAATATACAATTTGTAGCCACGGAGGAATCGTAACACTGAAGACTTGGGGTCCTGTGAGTACCATGACAACTCGATAGTACGTTGACAACTTCATACCGCGTATGCACCCTTGTCACGGAGAAGCAATGTCTTGTCCTCAAAGTTAGCTTGGACTACATCCATACCTTCGTTTCTGAAAGCCGTTGTAGCCTTTCCATGTAAGAATGCGAACATGCCAAAGGCCTGAGTCGTGAAAGGCTCGTGAAGCTGCCTGATTTTGGACTCCAGTTCCTGTTACAACAGTCTGCGCATCAAAAAATTTATTAGCTATCTTTTGATCGACAAGTGGGTGAGAAGGATTCGCTCAATGATGATAGCATGGACGGAATGAATCACTGTTGGCCTCTTGGCGGTATATAATATCACAGTGAGTCTTGGATCAAAGTCATGGAATGCATCTGGGATACATCCCAAATTCTAGAGGCGTTATTTTCACATGTAAACCACAATGTCGAACTATCAATCAGTCACTGGCATCAGAGTAGTTGGCATTGGAACTCAATGGCTCCGAAATATTCCCTTCTGGTTGCGAGCTTGGATGTATCCGGATCCATCACAGGAACGATGCCGCCTCTCGTAATGATCACCTGCAAGTGACAGATTTCAAAAAAAAAGGGCAATAGATGGCTGCAACATTAATTGAGAAGTTCCCCTGCAAACCAGTAGCGAACTTGCCATGTTCTCGATTATATATATATACAGTAGTTATTACTTCACCACCAGTCCACCCATAGTTTTAAAATAATGGCCCTTTTTTAAAATCTTGAAACGACCGAATGTGTGTCTTTCACTCTCGAACAATATCTGTAGTGGTCATGATAGCGATGCTTCCTGGGGAAGTGACAGGGATTGAGGGTTCACATGAGTTGCTCTGATTCCCTGGTACATTCCACAGGGGGAGCCCCCTCGATGAGTCGGGATCACTGCCTGAAAGGACAGGATGCTGTGATTCTCGGAGGTTGAGTATCAACCTACATGATATAATGATATTCAACATTAAAGTCGCACTGGTTTTTGAAGTTGGATTCCACCATTATTTACGTCACAAGAAGAGGGGAATCACATACGGAAGATTTATGACCCGCAGCATCCTGTCTTGGGTAACAAAGAGAATGACATTGACTAGATTCATTCTAGAAGAATACGAAGTCATTATAATCGGAAACATGAATGTTTGATGCCCAAGAACGCACGAAAAGACGGCTGCGAAGTATATTAGACCATCGCGGAACAGTAACGACAAAGTCGCAGATCGAGTTTGGTTACCCCTATGCGGGATCGACCGAAAAAGTGTCAATGCGAAGGTGGTAGTGTCATATCCAAGTGGAATGGCCTGGTAGCCAGGGAAGAAGAGATTACATAAATAGGGTCGGACTTAGACTGTGAACAACATACCCAAAAAGCAATGAGCCAGTGCAACGGCCACATAGCGATGCATGGATTTTCAACATCTGGTGGGTCCGACACAGGGGAAACGAGGGTCAATGTATAGGCAGATATCGCGAATTGGGCTACCATTATGACTCCTAGCACGCCAAGGATGATATTTGATTTTTCATACAACTATTGCATATTACAAGTGAGACACAAACAAGGACGTTGAGGAACACGACAATAGTACACATACAGCAAAAACTCGATGTCCCATGATCAATTGGGATAGAAGAGTTGTTATGAGAGCTCCAACAGGCTGCCAAAGAAAGATATCTAGAGTGACCGCCTTGAGAAGCTGCCAATCTTGAGAACAGAAAAATAAGTAGACGACCTTTGCAGCTGTCAATGGAAACCGCGTTAGTTATGGGTGCGGTCATCAACCACATGCACACAGTAAATTGTAATAGGCCATAGTATCGATTGGCAACATAGAGTCCAGACGTGACCTGGATAGGGAGGTAGGTCAGTAAATGTCGATACAGACCCATTTTCAATCACACATTGAATTGTTTTTTCCAAATATACTTGATTTCTTTCGGTAAATTCATGAAGTAGTCCCAGCCAAAGATACAGAACCTGAAGGAGTTTGTCAGTAAGTGATCCATCGAAGTCAGTTCACAGACATTCCAACAGTCCATAGAATGATGGCCAGTCCTTCTTTCTGCGGATGTCCTGTGGCTTGTGTAGGTAGGTTGGGTGTAAGAACAGTTGAGGCCATTCTCTGTTTGGACGATGAGATGAGAAGAGGCAGGAAACTAAAGTCTACTTGTACTCCTGAAAGATCGGCACTCGACGACTGGTTGCGCTTCTGTTCGAGATATGGATCAAGCAGTTCTAAAGCCGATGCTGGCCTCTGTTTCATGCTAGCACATATTATGATCCCATTGACGAGAAACAAGGACGTTTCCATTATCAAGATGAGAAAGCACCGCCATCGGAACCAAGAACTTGAGTTTCAACCTGTGCGGCGAAGTTGTAGATCACCCCAAGTTAGTAGTCTGATCTTGAGTAAAAATAAGAGCTAGAGCTCGAAAGATCCGGTATCTTGATTCTGGTACCTCTTTACGTGTAGTCATTGGACGAAGTTAGAACGACACCTAGTATGTCACTTGAAAGCTTGTGTGACTCGATAGTATTGTACAAACTTGAAGCTTGACGTATCAATGATCCCAATTCCTGACTAGCCAATAGATATTCTTATCGTTGCACGACAAGACAGGTTTCATATTGTGCATCCATTAGATGGATTCCTACACTGCCAGTGGCAAAAGGGGATGGTGACATGATGTGATGTTGTTTGTTGGCAATGGTGATTATCATCGATGTCCTTACCTTCCCTCGTCGAGTCGTAATTTATCGTATGGCTCCATTTGCATCCTTACGACCGTTCCTGGAAGTATTCACGCCACGTCCTCAGCAACCGCGATGTTTTGGAATTCCACGAGTTTTCGCGCGCAGTGTGTGGCTGATGCGGTACTCTAACACCGACGATTGATAGCAACTTGCTCCGCATGGATGTTCGTTTATGTATGACCATTGGAGAGCCTCTTGTGATTGATCAATCATAAATCTGACGGCTCGGCGATGGTCCTCGAAGCACTTTCACGGTACATCTTCGCTTGTAATTCTCCGAAAATTCAGCCAGGGAGAGGCTCTACTTAGGGCACGAGTTATATGAACCAACAACATTCCACTTGCACGAGACCTTCGCTCGCAACGAGATACTATGTCCACCGTTCAAACTCTCCGTACAAGCATCGACAAGTTCCAGGAAAAGTGTCAAGGTCCTCAACCCACAGACATCTATGAAGCCCAGCAATGGGAAATGGCGGGTGCTCATGCCATGCTGATGAATGGTCTATTGAATGTTTATGAGGTACTGTTGAATTACTGGACATTGTAATGAAATCTGAACCTTCGTTCAGAAATCAGATTCCGTGTCTAAAGATAAAGAACAACTTTTCGTTCAATATGCCTTGCAATGGGTCGCAGCGCTCGACCATCACCACTAGTGAGTTCAAACTATGATATTGTCTAGACGTTTTCAAAATCAACTACTTTACTCTAGTTGGGAAGAGAACATTTATTATCCACTATTTTCTCCAAAATTCAACACAGACGCGATTGTCGCTGAGCATGAGATATTTCACACAGGCGTGGTGAAACTTAAGGCCTACCTTGTGTCGTGCTTGCCTGCCGATACCCCTTGGGGATACGACCAAGTTGCGAGTGGTACTGAGCAGGAAGTTTTCGATAGTGCGCATATGAAAACCTTGATCGACGGTTTTGTGAATGAGCTAACGCAACATGTGAGTTTCTTCTCCCTACTCCGGTCTGCGATGCAATAGCTGAAACACGGCGGTCCTCCCTGCAGCTTATCCAAGAAATTACGTACCTTGAGCCAGATGTACTTCGTGCTTCGGGGCTAACTGAAGCAGAGGTGAAGCACATCGCCGAGGTGTCAGAAAAGCACATGAAATCAATGGTGAGTCTCGTCCCACCTCCAAACAACACGACTTGAACAATTGCACTCCACAACAGCCACCTACGACATTCCTTGTGTACACTATCATACACGCTCCCAAGGGATCATTGTTCCCGCCGGTTCCAAATCTGGTGAGAAACGTTCTCGCCCCGTACATCTTTTATATCTCCAACAAGAAAGTAAGCCTTCATTTCTCGGTCTTTGCATTAACTGAAAGACAATCATTGTATGAATAGTTGTGGCAGTTTGCACCTGACAAGTAAATTGGCACACTCCGTTCCCACTCTGCATTGCTGCTCCGTCTCGTCATGTTTGTACGCTTTAGTATACATAGATACCGCCATATCATGTCATCCGTTGTCGCATATCTTGTAATTATGTCAATTCACTCGCCAGAGGATCCTCAGAACAACTGGTTCATTACATAAGCGCACCTTCTTCCCCTCGCCATCATGGACAGCGAGACGTCGCCAGCTGGCCAGCCTATTGTCTCTCGCGAGAAAGTCTGTTCACGCTCTTCGTTTCATACTTCTTCCAACTAAAAATTGAATAGACAGCACCATTTTTGATTCGGACATTTGTAAAGATCGGAAGTTTCCACAGACTGAATCTCTTTGAAGACGGCACACTTCCAACTACTGACGAACAACAGATTTTTACATGGTTTGTGACTTGCAAACACAACAAATGGATCTAAAACTCTGACGGCTTATGTCTACTGCCAGGAAAGACGCCACCCTTCGCGAAGTCCTCACCACTCTTCGAAACACCGCGCCCCTTGTCCCCGAATATAGGCACCCTCTCGCGCGCTTCTCCTTCCGCACAGTCTACGCCGACTCCCTCGCGAAAGGGCGCTTCTCCCAAAAAGACCTGGGGATGGTCTACTCCCGCGACATCCTGGGCGAGCCTGGGTCCCTCAACGTCACAGCCCCGCGCCTCGCAGACGAGGATGGGACACAGGAACCGAGTGAGCGGGAGAAAGAGGAGAGGACGTTGGATGAGCTGAGGTTCGTGCCTGGGGACTTTTTGCTCGTCGCTGTGCTTCTGCCGAAGAGTGTTGGAGCCCCGTCTGAGATCAACATCAAGGGCTCTAGCGTGGGGGGTCCGGGCGCAACGAATGGCTGGAGAGGCGGAGGTGCGGGGGTGGGGGATGGAGGATGGGGTGGCGCATTGAGCGGGCCCGGGGCTGGAAGAGGTGGAGGACACTGGAGAGGAGAGTCCAATGCTCCTGTTGGCGGAGGGCGGGGACGCGGAGGGAGGGGTGGAGCTGACTTTGGGAGGGACAGGGAATTTGACAGGGACAGGAGAGTCCCGCCACCGAGGAGCGATTCGCCGCCAATGCGAGGGAGAGGGTTTGGTGGACGTGGTGGTGCCCGCGGTGGCGGCGGTGGCGGGCGTCGCTCGCGATCTCGTTCATTCTCGCGTTCTCGAAGTCCCCCAAGGAGGAGGCGCTATGATTAAAACGTGTCTCGTGTATTTGGACTTTGTTTTGTCAAGTACTAAGCTTGGCGTATGCTTCAGTTGAATAATACACAGATCTAGTATTTGTGGCAATCCTGAACTACATCGCAGTGCCAACCAGTGACAATGCCGACATTACCTACAACAGCAATCCCATAAGCGCTCCAATCAACCGTTGCGCCACGTCATCAGGTTCCTGACGCGCCATTTCGATAATACTTAGCAGCTTCTTGATACCAATCTGGAACTTCGACGACAGTCCGTCACCCTCGAAGCCCGCTTCCTGTAATAACCTGATGACCTCCTGCCGTTCTTGCGATGTCCGGAGGAGCTCAACTTCGCGGAGGATGCTGTCGAGTGAGCTCAGTTTGGTAATTGGAGGCACGCGGAGCTCTGAATCAAAGGTTTCTGTGAACCCAAGGTCGGAGAGGATCGAACGTTGTGATGATGTTGCTATGATGAGCAAACGTCGGCCCTTTGAAGAGGAAGAATCAAGATGCGAAGGCAGTATGACAAGAATTGACAAAGTACCTTTGGCGGTATCCGTCCGAACAACACTAATAGTGTCTGGAGCACTCCGTTGGAGAACCGCGCGCCCATAGGTGTCCAGTCTGTACAATGTCGGTACTTTATTCCCAAGACAGATGCAGAAAAACACACCTATGAGTCGCTCCATATTGTCGACTACAACGACACTGAGGGGACTCTTGTAGCTGTCAGCAAAAACCTTTGTTATCGCCGCAACTTTCTGGCTCTCTGAGTATCCGACCATGTTATCAGGCGAGATCAACTTGATGAACGGGAATTCGGATGCTTGTGCGATCGAAACTCCCAGCGCAGTCTTGCCAGCACCAGGAGGACCGTGGAGGAGCACACTCACAAGATGTGTGCGTGTCGATGAGCGCACTTGTTCCACAAGTAGCTCTCCCGATCGCAAAATCTCCTGTGTAAAGACATTGGCAAAGTAGATTTCGAAAGAATTAATATCGCAAACTCACATCAATCACAGAATCAAAGTGGATGATCCCATTCTGTATAGCCTGCGCAAGTTCCTCCTCAGAGACACCAAACGCAGGATGGACTTCCTCCAGAGCATTCAAGAAATCTCCTCGATTAACACGTAGGTTCGCCACATCATCAGATATACCAGCCACCGTGCCAACCTTGACATGACGATTCAACGCGAAACTCGACGCGCTCTTGATAAGACCATTGATCTCGGCTCCAGAAAAGTTCTTGGTCGACGCGGCGAGTTCACGCAAATCAACATCAGATTCCATGACTGCGTTCATCCGCATCTTGCTCGTATGGATGCTGAGGATTTGATATCGGCCGTTTTCGTCTGGCAGCGAGATTTCCATATGAACTTCAAGACGGCCAGGACGTAGGAGAGCCTCGTCGATCATATCCTTGCGGTTGGTCATGCCGATGATGAGGATGTTGTTCAGCTTGTCGACGCCGTCCATCTGTAATGACATTTATGAGTATCATATCTGAATCAAGGCGCCTTGTATTTTACTTTTGAGAGCAGCTGATTTACGACACTATCACCGACACCAGTGCCATTGTTGGTAGAGCCACGCTGCTTGAAAATAGCATCCAACTCATCGAAAATGATAATATGAAGGCCACTGTCTTCGCCCTTCTCCTTGTACTATGGTCAAGATGTCAGTCAGGATGGACTTACAAAGCGAGAAGGCAAACACCTCTTTCTCCGCGTCAGCGAAGAGTTTGCGGATATTCTCTTCAGAAGCACCAACATACTTGCTGAGAACCTCGGGACCATTCACAATCTTCGGTTCTCTTGCATTAAGCATCTTGCCGATTTGTCTTGCAATGAGAGTCTTTCCAGTTCCAGGAGGACCATGGAGCAATATACCTGATATTTATAAGTTGTTTTTGGAAAAGGGTTGAGAATTCGGAGACGAACCTTTGACATGTTCTATGCCAAGTTTGTCTACGAGATCTGGGGGGAATACGCGCGACGCAAATGCACGACGAAAGATTTCAGCAAATTCTGAGTCCAAACCACCAATGCCCATGTCCTCGAACTTGAAGTTGGGAGCAAGTATAGCATTTGGCCGAGGTCTAATCAAGTCATTAGGCCAAGAAACCAGGATCCTTTCTCTTAACTTACTTTGTGGCACTCGACTTGATTTTAATCTTACTATCCGGCGCTTTGATGATCGTGATGTCTGTCCTGTCCATGATGATACCGAAATCTTGATGTTGGCCAGGTCGCTGACTCCCAGAAATGGAAGGCACACCTCGTCGTTGCTCGTCGGCTATATCTACGGTACTGACCCCCTTGACGGTGGCTTTCAGATATTGCCCGTGAAATTCAAAGACGATTATTCCATTGACACACATGACGACACCATTATACGCTCTCAAAAAGAGTTTGGCTATATCGTCAGCGGAGAATACTTCCGCGATATTATTTGCAGCACGGTTGAAGCCGACCTCCAAATCGATGGATTGGAGGTATGCAGGAGCTCCTGAGGCTGGCGGCGGGGGGAGAAATTCAACAGAAACTACGTCTCTCACCGATAGCTGCATCCACTGTCGATGTACAGCAGACACGCCGATGGTTCCCCGTTGCATTTCGTCGTCGTGCCTGGAATAAGTCAATACAGCTCCTCGTACACATGTCGAAGAACATACCTGAGAGTTAGTACATAGTCTTTATTGATACGGATATGTTTAGTAGCCCCAGGAAAGTCCTCGCGATGAACTATGGCACAGTGTGTCAGAGCAAGTGCGGTATTCGGCGATTCTACTATGAGAAATCTAAGAAAGACTCAGCATCTGTTGCATACAAGTGCGATAGCGACCGACCCATTTCCTCTTTCACTTGCTGACGGAGGTGGAGCGCGATCATATTGCTGTCCTCGCTCAAAGATGGGATTTGGAGAATTGTTGTACTGTCTTCTCTCAATGGGTGCATTTGGCGCATCGTTGTATCTTCTATCAAAGAGAGCTGAAGGATCGTTATAAGGTGCAGGGGGTGCATTGTTCTGGGTCGACTGAGGAAGCTGTCGCACAGAGTTTGGTGTCAGAGATCGGTCGGGTATGCGTCTGTAATTGCTGGGGGTAGAAGGGGTGTTTCCGCCGCGACTGAAAAAGCTCATGGTGGTTGTGGATTGTATGCAAACGTGAATACCGCGTCTAATGCAGTTTTGATCAAGGCAGTCACTGCCACGATCACTCAGATCCATCCCGCTACTTGCTTACATACACATCCACGGCCTCGCCAATGGTTGTGTCGCCTGTCAGCTAACTTGTACACATATGGCGTCTACAGCGCCTATGCCCTCTTCCACTGCAAGACTGTCTGACTCCGTACCAGCAGATGAGTCCTGTCAGCTCCTTGGTCCAACTGCTCTGGTCGGCGGCCGTTCCAACCCATCCTTGTCATGGTTCTGACCATCTATTTCAGGTGGTACAAGGTGCTCTTGGAGTTTTTGTCATATTATCCCTGGTATATAAACGCCACAGGGAACCGAGAAAGCGCCCATGGGCAATCTGGTGCGCCTATCCTTCTTGGTGACGAACTGGTCTAATCAGCACACAGGATTTTCGATGTTTCCAAACAAGTTGCTGGCCAGATGTTTGTTCACGGTGCTAATGTCCTAGCTTCCGACATCATTTCTGATTACACGTCTGGAAATGCGTGTGTTTTCTACTTTCTACATATCCTGTTAGACACAACCCTTGGTGAGCCATCTGTTGACAAAATTTCAAGTGTGTTTCAACAACTTCAGGCGTGGGGATAATATACTTCATCCTCCATGCCCTCACCGATATCCTTACGAAGAGACTGAAATGGGAGGGCTTTGAATCGGGTGTATACGGCACTCCACCTTCTTTCAAATATTGGTCTCGACAAGCAGCAGTCTATGTCTTTGCGCTCACAACGATGAAGGTTATTGTTATTATCATAATTGTGATTGTTCCCGGCATATTTAACGTTGGAGAGTGGCTTCTAAGTTGGACACGCGTCGGAAGCGGAGACTCTGTTCAAGTCATATTGTACGACATCCATTTCCTTCTCAAATCCAGTTGATAATGCCTCTACAGCGTCATGGGAATCTTCCCAATCATCATGAACGTCCTCCAATTTTGGTTGATTGATTCTATAGTCAAAGCATCTACCAAATCACTAGCGCTAGACGACGACCACGACACTACACGTCACGATCGAGAGCCCCTGTTCAACGCGCCAGATGATGATGACGACGATAACAACTACCGAAGTAATGACATTGAGCATGCACGTCCGCGCTCACGTCCGCCTTCTCCTCCCACTGTACCCATCCACAAGCATTCTAGGACTTCAATAACGCAAGAGTACCAAAACAGAACCCCTTCTTCTGACCAATCAGCGGATCACTCCTATCCCCCGAGTCTCTCCACTAGTCACTCTTCTATTGCTTCACAACCCAAACCCTCCCAGAATCAGCTTAAACCCGCCAAACGACGAGTCGCACCCGCGCCGTTGAACGTGCATAATGATTATCCTCGTGCGATGAATAATTCAAGTGTGCTAACGACGCATGTTGTCGAGGTGAACGCTCATGGCGCGGACGATGGGTGGACAGAGAATTGGGGTGAACAAGAAGATTGGGCTGATGTGGTTGGGGAGGAGGACTGGACTGAACGGAGGCTTGATCACAAGAAGGATACATTGAAGAAGATTTGGGATAGAAATACTTTAGTTCAGGTGGGACCATAGCACTATCAATAAGTTTGTATGGATCTTTTGTATATTAATGCAAAGGCTTAATGTAGGTACATAACGCCATACATTATATAAAGAAAGAAAAGTGAAACTGAGATGATATCCCATGGCATGAAAAAGATTAAAAAAGCTCTTTTTCGTTATATAACAGAACCCCCGGCGGGACTCGAACCCGCAACCTCCAGATGAAACGATATGTTATAGAAGTCTGACGTCATAACCATTAGACAACGGGGGCCTTGTTATACGTTTTCCCTAGAGACTCACGATCCGGAATTACCCCGAGGGACGACTTCCACACTCGTGGTAAGAAAAAAAAAAGTGCAATCAGGGAGATTGTTTGGATTTAGAGAACAATTTTACACGGTTCTTTGCCAGGATCTTTGAGCTCTGAACGGCCAGTAGCGGAGCGGGTTGATCGAGATCATACCAGCGATTGCACGTGCGGTCTTTGACGCGTCGACAAAAATTATTTCAGGCCACTGCCACTGGCAAGTGATCCACGTTTACAGCCCCTCACCGACTTGGGAATGACGGAAACTCCCTCTGTCGTAGAAGATACCCCTAAGCCCAGTGCGGCATTTAATCTAGAAACCATCCTGAGTAACGACCATGAAGCTGTGGAACACCCAGGGACACTTCGCAACGGAGTAAGCGCTGTGGGGTGGGATGAAGAAGGAGCCGAGACCCAAGCTGCCGATGGCTTTTGCGTCGAGTGCGAAGGTCAGTTCATTTCTGACCCTGTGCATAATTAGCTCATGAACCCTGATGTTCTGAAGATCAGCCTGCTCAGTTGCTTTGTGAAACCTGTTCGGATGCGTACTGCGAGGTGTGCTTTGCTGCACAGCATAGGAAGGGTACAAGGAGACAACACGAATCTAAGCCTTTGTCCAGACAAGGCAAAGAAAAGTCGACGAAATCTGCTACTGATGGCACTGTACGAGAGGATTCTGTAAGACGCCTTGCAATCAGTTGTCGTCAAAGTGACTAAGCGTCTTCTGTAGATGGACATAGATGGGGATGGCGCAAATGAATCTGATGACGAGGAATGGAAAGGAATCGCTCCCGGACCCTCCAGTGAAGTCCTTGGAGTACAACCTGCTGTCGGTGTTAAAGTCGGCGAGTGGTTTGTGGAACGAGCAAAGTACATTCCTCTTCGCCTAACCCTTGTCGAACGCAAGTATCTCCGTCTCCTGGAAGCTGCTCTCAATGTCTCGGAATATACTGATAAAATTGACACCATTGGCTTTGGACTTTCCAAAGCAAAGAGAATCGTCCAGCAAATCCGAGAGCTTTGCGCGATCATGTCAGGTCTCCTGCTTGCGGCCGATTATAAGCAAGGGCAAGAACTTTTCACAGACCGAGACTTTGAATCGAACGCAGAGTTCTACCAATCGATATTTGAGCTCGGGAGGAGACACAAGATCATGAATCCTGACAAGATGCGGACTACGTATGGCAAGCTTATCTATCTCCTGCAGGTTAGAATTGTTTTACCTTTTCAATCGCAAATTTCCCTTACAACTTGTGACAGGATAGTCAATCACACGACGTAAAAGACCTGCTCAACTTTTCTTGCGTCCGGCCGATCAAAACCGTCTATTCCGTTTTGGAAGAATACCATGCAACCGACCTTTTGCGAGATGATCTAATGACTGCTGCGACCAAGGAAATCTATTCAGAAGGTCGTTCGCGGCGAGACATCCAAAAAGATATCAAAAGCAAGGAACGGGCCATAGAAACTCTTGCGGCTCGCTACGAGCGTGAGGGACTCTCACAAGAAAAATTACTGCAATGCCTTTACTCCATCGGCGACAATCACGCCTTTTTGCGTGCTAATCGTGACCCATGCGAGCGGATGATTAGTTATTTGAAAGAGTACTTCCATCCGACGCAGGCCAAAGAGAGCAAGAGTAGCCTTGCTATTCGCAGCGGCAGAGACGGAGCGAGGTTGTCTCATGACCATGGTAAACAATACGCTTATGTCCTTCAGAGCTTAACGCTTTGGAGAGAAATCTTACACGGTAAGGAAGCATTTTCAATGCCTTCTCCGAGTCATGCATCTGATGTAGCTGCGTAGATATGTTTCATTTGTGGTCACTTGCGGAGCAGGATTTACTCGCCGAAAACGTTCCATACCGCCTACGCGACACTGGGCAGGGCTTGAATCGAGTCCAGGCATCACCGAAAACCTCCCGTATGATGCACAACATCCTTCACAAAGCACAGAAAAGCGTTGGTACATGGATAGGTTCCAGTGTCATCCACATGGGCGACCACAACGTCCCAAATGCATTGATGTTCATTGACAAGTATACCCAAATTTATCGTATCCTTCTTCCTATTTGCAATACTCTTTCTCAAATACCCTCCCTTGCTGCAAAGCCCGCCTTGCGTTCGTACATCGACGACGAGTTTGGATCGACAGAGAACCTGATGCGAGAAATCCTGGGTGATTTCTTCCGTCATGGGTTCGATGGTTCTGGAGCGGACAACTTCTTCGATGCTGGTAGTTGCATTGATGGAAGGCTCACGAGTGCATGGAACTGGTGTGCCACAATCGAAAAGAAGAGGTACTTCCACGTCTTTTTGTTAGGAGGTATGTCTATCAGTCTGTGAATGAGCCTTGTTTACTGACATTGGCATCGCAGGATTCGTCGGCTTCGATGGGGAATGGTGATAGATTCTAGATCCTTTAACTATCCCAAGACCAGATGTCTGGAAGTCAGCACATTGTCTATATTCACGGATCTCTATAGATGTCGCAGGTTTTATCCACCTGTGTTGCATTGCATAGTCCCTGGTTGACACACATGTACATTAATGTTCATCACGAAGAATGAATACTTTTACGACTACGCAATTAGTTTCGTTATCAAGGTCTGACTTACTTGATGAACCAGTTCATGTGGATAAAGCAAGAAGCTTCTCGGTTGTGTCGCCGCCACCGACTGACGTACTTAACAGAAAACTTCGCAACTACTTATAAAGTGGACATGAGAGCCGAAGAACGACACCAATTTTCCAGATTTTGAAGGATAAAATTTGATGGGGAAAGTGACACCAGCCTTCGATTTCGACAAACTTCCACTATGAGAGACACGCAAGGAATATGCCAGTGTCACTCAAATCGAAGAATCAAAACACGCATTATTCCCGAAGAAATGCATTCCCCATGATCACGCTACGTTCTGGGGCTGTACAAGACCTGCTGACTGTTTTGCCTCGACGACGACATCTAAAATTCCATTGAGGCCAGACTTCCATGCCAATAATCTCTTTTGAAGAGTTTCCCAGTGTTCTTTCTCGAACGTCCGCGCGGTGGCTCGCGTGATGTGTAGGCTCTGCGTGGTTTGCGACAGCTTACCCCACACCAACTGTGCCCGGATAACTGGAATTTCCATTAGATATATATCTCAAAAGGGAAGAATAGGCGAGATCACCATCAATGGCCCACTTCTCGACTTCAGCAACATCTACTTGAAGGGCCTCTGCTACTTCTGAGTATGGAAGATCACGACCGACATACTGCAAGGCGAGAGAGGCCAGTGTAAGCAGTCGAATCTTATGCTCTAGTTGTGCAAGATCCAGTTCTATACGATGTTCAGATCAATTCAGAAGTGTGCAATGACAAATACGTACTGTACTTATCGAGAATATGTGAATGTGATTCTATCCAGGCTTTGAACTCCGAGAGACCGTCATTAAGGAATATCTGGAGAAGGGAGAATAGTTCATGGCCTTTTGATGATATGACCGCGTCAAGCTTGAATAAAGGGTCGAAGTCAAAGACGTTGGGGAGTCTGAGTGCGGTCGTGATCAGGTTGATAGCACCTTCTTGGGCGCTGGGCGACGTTGAAGGCAGTGTTTGTACATAGAGTCGTTCATATTCATAAGCAATTTCTCTGAAAAGAGGATGAGCAAGGGAAGGCCAAAGTCATATGTAAGAACGCACGGTTGTGACTCTGCCTCGTACGCGCCAGAGATGGTTTTGAGGAACGAAGCTTTCTCAGTGGGAGCAATGTTCCATTCAGAGAGCCACTTTTCGATGTTCGTACGGGTGATTTGGAGAGCGTCTAGGTCGCCATTGGCGCTGGATACTTGTACAAGGGCGCTGTATACCAGGGGTCGAATGGATGATGTTTGTTCAGTGGCGTTGAACAGGTTTGATAGTCTAAAGTGCTGTATAGTCAATGATTATTGCCTGTGAAGAAGAAGAGCGCCTACATGCGGTACTTGAGGAATTTTTGTGTTGCGGGTTCGTCTGTAAGAAGTTGAATGAACATATTCACGTAGTCTTTCGTGTCGGACCCATCAGACGCGTACAAAGAGTACAAGTGCGAGAAGAGCAGGTTGAAGAAACCTTCTGTTTCTATTTTTGAGAGAAGGTTAATCGAACGGATTTCCAAGGCAGGAAAAAAGTGCACACCTTTCTCCGTGCCATCACCAAGGCTTTTCACTTCGACCAGCACCATTTTGAAAATTCTACGCTTCCGCTCAACATCTTTTTTAAGTGGCTCTTGCGCCTCAAAAGCCTTGAAGGCATCTTGAAAGGGGCGTATGAAAGCAGCACGTTCTTCTTCCGATCGATTTCGAACAATGTAGTTAACCAATTCTTGTATCTGGTACAGAAATTGAGATCACATAGATAAAAATCCTAGTTAGAAGTTCTTGCCTGCTCCTCAAACGTTCCTTCAGCGAAGACTGAAACCGAGTCTGTTCCAGTCATGTTGTCAGTTCAGTACCAGGGATAACAAGTGATCAAAAATTCTGTAGAAAGCTCCAGCATAACAAGTACAAACGACCCAGTTTGGGAGTCCTGACAATGTTCAGAGGTTCCCTTGCTTCACAGTAATGCATAATTATTGAAGATTGGCGTTGGTAAGGGGGTCAGATTAGTTTTGTATACGATCCCTGCTGTATTTTGCTTAGTCTGTGTTTGATACAGCCCGATAAGGTTGAGCGCTAATGACCATAATAGTACCCCAGTCGCCCCTCCCCTACTGAGAGCAGCAGTCACGAAGTTTCTGTTGTTGGTCTCTTTAGATATCTTGTTGTGACTTCTTCCAGCCAAATTACTTCGGCGCGTGGAAGTTAAGTATGTCTGATCGCATAATCTCGCCTTTTGCCGGCGTCTTCACACCCGACCTTCTTCTCTGTTACTTCGAAGTTGATTCGGAAAGCACATGCCCAGAGATAAGTTGTGAACATGAGGCTGATTCCGTTTATCACAATCTAGACGTGAAATGAATGCGGATATCACGGACTAGCTAACTAATTTTGACAGCAGCCGATCTGCTATATAACAAGTTTCTCTCTCGCACGACGAGGTCGTCTCGACCTCATGCGAATCTATCTCCTGCGTGGAATCCTCCTCGTCCTTAGTCTTGCTCCTCTGAGTAACTGGGCGCTTCCTTCCAAACCATGCCCTCATAAAGTCAAAGAGACTATATCACCTCCTCGTGGATGGTCGACTAGCGGTCTTCCATCACCAGACCACAAGATCGTCCTTCGTATTGGCCTTCCGCAACCCAACTTTCATATGCTGGAGAAACATCTATACGAAGTCAGCGACCCGGACCACGAACGTTATGGCGACCATTTGTCCAAGGAGGAGACTGAGGCCCTGGTGGCACCTCATCAGTCGAGTATCGATGCTGTTAATGAATGGCTGGAGTACCACGGCTTAAAGGAGACTGATTTGGTTCGTTCTCCTGCCAAGGATTGGGTAACAATGACTATCCCGATCAGCTTGGCTGAAGAGATGCTTGACACAGTGCGTAATCAATCATTGCCTCGGCGTTTTTAGCTGTTCTACGTTCCCAATCCGATTTTTTTGCTCCAGAAATACAGCGTCTGGAAGCATACCAACGGTGATCAGATGGTCAGAACTACCAGTTATAGCTTACCTGAGAATCTCCACGAGCATATCGATGTTGTGCAACCCACCACCATGTTTGGGCGATTCAGGAGAGATAGGTCAACCATAGTTTGGCTCGATGAGAAACCAGAAGAACCCGTTCAGAAGGCTCAGAGTTTTGCAACTTCGATCGCGGATGCTGCGTCCGGTAGCGTTGTAGATGCTAGCTGCAACACTACGATTACCATAAATTGCTTGAAACAGCTTTATAATGCTGTCGGTTTCTCTGCAAAGCCTGCCAGGAACAACTCTATTGGAATAACCGGCTATCTTGAACAATTTGCGAACCTTCAAGATCTTCAGACATTCTATACTGACCAGCGGCCTGACGCTCTCAATTCATCCTTCAGGTTCCTCTCGGTCAACGGTAGGTTTCGAAAGTTTCTGTTTTATGGTCATTGCGTTGAGTAAATCAGGTGGTATAAATGATCAAAATCTATCAAACGCTGGTGCAGAAGCGAACCTGGATGTACAATTTTCATCTGGTCTGTCCTTCCCGATTCCGGTGCGTCTCGCGTCTTTGAAGGCTTCAGATTCCAGAGGTCACATATTTTGGTAGAGCACATTTTATTCTACTGCTGGTCAACCCCCCTTCATACCCGATGTTAACACTCCCACTGATACCAACGAGTACCTTCTGTCGTATTGATTCGAATTTTCTCCTGCCTGATGTATAATATTATTCCAGGCCTTACACTACTTGGCTCGACTTTGTCCTCGCCAGAAATGACACACCTCTCGTCATCTCCACAAGCTATGGCGACGATGAACAGACTGGTAAGGCACTCAGTGGTGGATTTTGAAATATTGTATTCTTAGTTCCTGAAAGTTTTGCCATCCGTGCATGCAAGGGTTTCGCACAACTCGGTTTGTCTGCGCACATGTAACGATAAATAACATCGCATCAATCTTTTTTGTCAAGGTGTTCGCGGAGTCTCTCTTCTCTTCTCATCTGGGGACTCAGGCGTTGGCGATAATGATCCGAATCCAGCCACTCAGCAATGTTTCACCAACGATGGCAAAAATGAGACTAGATTCCTCCCTAGCTTCCCTACTACGTACGTTTGATTTTGCCGGTCATGTTAATGTTCTAACAACTATACCTAGATGTCCTTTGTAAAAGACTCATTTATCAAGCTTTAATTAGTCTTGATTTTTTTTTTTTAGTGTCACTGCGGTGGGGGGAACAACCAATATCCCTGAAGTAGCGGTCTCTCGATTCTTCTCTGGCGGCGGCTTCAGTAATTACGTCAGTTGACTGATCTCGCCATTCGGCTCTTCTAACTGTTGTTGCCAGTTTGATCGTCCGTCATATCAAAATGACGCAGTTGAAAATTATCTTGCAGCCCTTCCCAATGGAACTTATAAAGGTCTTTTCAATCGGTACGTTCTGCCTCTAATTTGTGCCCATGATGTCAACTCACTGGAAGAAATCAGTAAAGGGAGGGTATGGATTAAAATATTACTTGCCCAACGGAATTTTATATCTCTATCTTCAGGCGTATCCTGACGTATCCGCTCAGTCCGACCGCTTTAGGATTTTCCTCAGCGGGAATCCTGTTCTCATTGGTGGCACTTCAGCATCATCGCCGACTTTCGCCGGTTTCGTGGCGCTTCTCAACGACGTTCGGCTGACACACGGTCAGAAACCTTTGGGTTTCTTGAATCCCTTTTTGTATTCAAAGGGGGTAAAGGGACTCAATGACATTACTGTGGGGCACAACTCTGGTTGTGGAACGACTGGCTTCAACGTATGTATTACAATCGTCAGATATGGTCATCGTTAATCTTTCAACATTCTTCCAGGCAACGAAAGGCTGGGATCCAGGTCAGAACCATTTTTACGGCTTCAAGCGACTGACCTGACTAATTTGCCAGTGACCGGACTCGGCACGCCTAACTTCGGGAAACTCAAGAAGCTAGTATTGTAAAGGGTCTCCTGTCTGATTCGAATGTACACTTTCTTGGCGCTTCTTGTTACTTTTCGAGATTTTCAATTCTCGCTACTTGTGCATCTGATGAGACTAGCCGAATCCCCCTGACCTACACGGGGTTCTCATTCTATCGTGCGCACATTGACCATGTGTTTCATGGTTCACGAGGGAACAGCTAAGCGGTGTGCATTTATTTCCATATATAAGTTTCTCAGTCCCTACATGCTTGGTGCGTGCGATGGGAACTGGAGCGCGAATTTAGAGCATTCAAGAAGGTATCTTTCATTCTCAAATGTCGCACGGAGTCTTGCTGAAATGCACACGTTATCATGCACTGGTTCTAATCCGTGTTTTTGCAAGTTTACACTCAGACAAAACGACTACTTGACCTAGAGCCTTGACAACATATTTTATCGCATTTAGATTTTCACCGGACACCCTACATTCTGATGTTGCTGTGGAGCCTACCACCATCTGGAATAATGGTCCTAGGTGTGATATCTTCTGATATGCGCCCACGGTATCAGACACGCGCTCAAATACGCGCCTTGTCGGATCTTTGGACCCATCTAAAAATAGACCATGTATGTTCGATTGCAATACACGCCGAGGCTGACTGGGGTTGCGTGGGAGGCGGTACTATTAGGAGAAGGCAGGCTTCCGGTGTATAATAAAGTGGTGCTCATTGGAGTGGAGAACTCAGGTCATTATGAAGGTTCCTTCTTGCGGCAGGCTCCTTTACTTCCTCGTTCTCATCCCTTTTGCAGTCACATCTCCAACCAAACTTAAGGAGAGAATTATCCCTCCTCGCGGTTGGAGTCAAGACAGTACACCTCCTGCTGACCACAAGATAGCTCTTCGTATCGGTTTACCTCAACCCAACTTTAATGTCCTCAGGAGCCATCTTTACGAAGTGAGCGACCCATATCATTCCAGGTATGGTGCGTACTTGTCAAAAGAGGAGGTGGAGGCGCTCGTCGCTCCTCATCAAGCCAGCATCGATGCCGTTGATGATTGGCTCGCTTCGCATGGTATTCAGAACAGCGACGTCAACCGGTCGCCTGCTGGCGATTGGGTCACAATTACGCTTCCCGTCCATATGGTTGAGCAGATGCTGCACACTGTGAGTAACCAATTTTGATCTTTCCATACATGACAGTTCAAGTTGCTCTCCAGAAATATCATGTCTGGAAACATACCAATGGAAACACTTTAGTTCGAACCACTAGCTACAGTCTCCCAGAACATCTCCACGAACACATTGATGTCATTCAACCTACGACTATGTTTGCGCGGCTACAAGGAATGAAATCGACTATTGTATGGTCCGAGGATGCCGAAGTATTCGCCTCTGTGCAAAACCTGGCCCCGATCGTGAATGCTGCGACTGGGTCCTTGGTCGACGCCAGTTGCAACACAACCATCACCATCACCTGTCTCAAGCAGCTTTACAATGCTGTTGGTCTAGTTCCGTCCGCTCTCAACAACTCAATCGCAGTCACAGGCTACCTCGAGCAATTTGCCAACTTCCAGGATTTACAATCCTTCTATGCTGACCAAAATCCAGCTGCTGTGAACTCCACTTTCGAGGTTGTATCTATCAATGGTTGGTCGTTCTAGTTACGCATTAGAAATGTGTTTGAAGTTCTGTGACACAGGTGGCCTCAACAATCAAACCTTGTCTGAGGCCGGTGCTGAGGCTAACCTCGATGTCCAGTTTGCGTTTGGTTTGGCATTCCCGATCCCAGTAATGTCGTTTCTCGTAATAAATGATTGTCTCTCATGCCTATTGATAGGGAACTTTCTACACTACAGGAGGTCGTCCTCCATTCATTCCTGATGCTCTTACTCCCAACAATACCAATGAGTCAGGTTTTTTCATTTTGCTTTGCCTCAGTATGATTAATAATGCATGCAGACCGTATCAGGATTGGCTGGACTTTGTCCTTGCACAACCGAGTGTCCCTCTTACTATTTCTACGAGTTACGGTGATCATGAGCAGACTGGTTTGCTTTGTCGTTCTTTCTTGGACCACTCTGACTGATTCAATGACCAGTCCCAAAGAGCTATGCTTTGCGTGTATGTAATGGCCTTGCTCAACTTGGTAGGTCGAAACCAAATACATAGTTTGCACTCGATTCAAATTACCTATGTAAACGTAGGTGCTCGTGGAGTTTCCTTGACATTCTCATCGGGAGATTTTGGTGTTGGTGATGGCGACCCGAACCCTGCTACCCAAACATGCTTTACGAACGACGGTACGAATACTACCCGCTTCCAGCCCCTTTTCCCTGCATCGTATGTCCCAAGTCTTCTCATCAAACATCGCTGACATTAGTCGTTTACAGCTGTCCCTAGTAGATCTCTTTCCTGATAATTATCAACTTATACTAACCAAGTTCTTATAAGTGTAACGTCTGTTGGTGGAACTGTTGGTATCCCTGAAGTTGCTGTCACTCGCTTCTTTTCCGGTGGAGGATTCAGTGACTACGTGAGCTCGGTGTTGTCATCTCTTTGTCTCTATACTGATTAGTATAGTTCGAACGGCCCAGCTATCAGGATGATGCCGTTACTGGGTTCTTGAATACGCTTCCTGAAGGCACTTTTGCCGGGCTCTTCAATCCGTGAGTCTACGGCACTCTGTGGTTGATTGAATATACTGATGTTGCTTGTAAATCATATAGAGAAGGCCGAGTAAGTAGCTTATGATGATGGCATCGTGGAGGACTGATGAGCATCGACAGGGAATCCCTGATGTAGCTGCGCAGGGTGACCGATTCCGCATCTTTTTGGCAGGTAAACCAATACTCATCGGAGGCACTTCTGCGTCTTCCCCAACATTCGCCGGTCTTATCGCGCTTCTCAATGACGCTCGGCTGTCGCAAGGCCTTCCCTCACTTGGTTTCTTGAACCCGCTGCTCTACACCAAGGGCTTGCAGGGCTTCAATGACATTCTTGTTGGGCATAACCCTGGTTGCGGTACCAACGGCTTCAATGTACGTAGCATGTTTGACAATATCAACGAGTAGCATCGTTCTAACTTGAAACGTGAACAGGTCACCGAAGGATGGGATCCAGGTCAGTAACATCCTATGAAATTGTGTCGGCTGTGTAATAATCAATCTTATTTCACATAGTCACTGGTCTTGGCACTCCCAACGTCATGGAGCTCCAGAAACTCATTGTCGATAATTAACTTACGGAAATGGTGCACTTCATGTACCACTATGATATATACATACATCACATTTGAGTACGTATTCAAGGTGGACCTGGTTTTTGGCCAGGCTCGTCTTCTCGAGCTGTCCATCATATCACAAAGTGCTTTTAGCGATGTGACATCTTCAGCATTTTGTCACTAAGGGTTCCCGACCATGGGCTTGCCGTTCCCCCATCGACTCAATCACCTCGTTGCTGTTCATTCATTGTGATTTCCTAGATGTTGTACTGATAGTCTCTCAGGAATAAGTACGAGCACCGTGACGTTACAATCCACGACAGTGTTCATTTGATGTCTGGAGCTTTTTTTGACGGATGGAACATCTTTTGTTCAAATGCTTTGACGATACTGAGTACACCGAAAACATTATAATCGAGTGCCTCAAGTAGTTCAAACTCTATGGGGAGCATGATGTACATGTTTTTCTCGGCTATCATGATTGCTTTTGTCACTTGGCTTACATCATTTGTTGAAAGTGGTCAGTTAGAGCTGCAGAAGCCGCGTTTGACATGCTCAAAATCCGGCCCTCTCATAATAATAATCTTCTATTCTTGTAAAACATATCATTCCAGGAGCATTGTCAGTAAGTCTACTTATGGGCCAACCATTTATTTTATATCGCCATTTCCAACACCAACGAGTTGGGTTACCTTTTCCTTTTTCGAGAGACATTGACCATTATTGACATACCTGACTGGATATGTTCTGATGATAATAAACAGTTTCTTCCAGCTATGACGATGGGCGAACTGGTAGTTTAAGAACAGCACCTTTACCCAACACATTCAAGGATTGAGCATGCGAAGCGCAGGTACGCGTCTCCCCTCACACTCTTTGCAGTGTTACACCTGGATCTGTCACAATACACGAGTTCACAATACTCCGTACCGAGACCGCCGGTATATATTTACGTTGGACTTTGAAACAAACTAGAGCACCACGTTCCGCTCCATTACCTGCACCCTATCACGAAGAACACCTCTCTATCATTCATCCAGAATAGGAAGGATAGTACCATTGTCCTAGGTTATTCAATCAAGATGAAAGCCGAAGTTGTGGTGCTCCGCATTCCAGGGCTTTGGCCTTACTGAATTGAATTCCTCTGACACCTGACACAATCAGTTTCCCGATGCCTTAATGGAACAGGGACTCTCCGCCGATGCTATTGTTGGTTATTATGCGACATAACGAGCGGATCCAATCTTTTTTCTCCATCATGTAGGCGAGTGAGCTGGGATTTCTTATCACCGAAAAATACACTAACATGTAGGTTAGTGACTACAATCGATAATTTTTAGCTCAGATGGTCACAAACTTGTTCAATTACCTTATAATGAATTATTTGAGTAATATCTATATAGTTACAAGGAAGAAATACATCAAAACTATTTTCGCATTCGTTTCTTGAACCGCTCCATGACCTAAACGTTTGACATCATTTCAGCATCAAAGAGAAGGAATTTTGATCTACGAACCTGTTCATCAGTAGCCATTTGCTGTCGTTCGTGGTTGGAATGTCTCGGCTCATCGTCTTGAGGAGGTAAACCCATTGCTTCTAATTTAGCGTCTCGCAGGATGTCTGCATCTGACTTTGCCTTAAGATTTGGGCGGTAGACTGACGTCATGAGATATGCTGAAATCACTCTATTGTTTAATGAGCTTACATCTAGTAGCGACAAGATGTTCTTCGTCGTTGTTAGGTTTTCGACGCTCTTGTCTTCCTTCTGCGACAATGCGTTTGGCCTTTTCTGTCTCTTCGATATTTTTAAGCCGAGTGCTATGTAATGTCAGGTTTCACGAAATTAATTCTTTGAATAAACCCACTCCATGCCAAGGTCAACCTCTGGAATAGCAGTGAGCATGGTCATGCTGTTTGTGACACTGCCCTCCTCAACAGGTTTCGCTTTGTCGACTTTCCACCGGTCAGCCAGATCATAGAGTGCCTCTTGGGGGTCCCGTGGTCCTTTGTTAGCGTCAGATTCATCCTTGGGTCGGCAACGGATCTTCAGGTTTTCCTCGATGTAAGCCATCCTTAATTTATATCATCTCTTGTGAAGATGATTGATCGAGAATCAAAGGACTTACATATGCTTATCCACATCCACAGCGTTCGTCTGTTGAGTGAAGTTATTTGAGCGAATAACTCTGCGAGCTCGAGGTCCCTTGTCCTCTTCATCGCTACAGATATCGACAGATGAGCCAGGTGAATGTTAGCAAGAAAAAGTGAGTACACACTCTTCATCGTCCTCCCCCACACCTTTCCTGAGCCCGCCTTGCTCCTCTTCTATCGGCTGCTTTTTATTCTTACGGGCATCGCCTTTATTCAGTTTCGCAACGTCTATCCCCTGCCTGGCCCTCTTCAACTTTCGAATTTCGATGAGGTCTGCTAGGCTAGTCCGTTGAGTAACAATGTAAACGATGTCGCTTCACTTTGGTACATACGGCAGACCTTGCTCTTCCTTGTTCTCAGCCTGCGACTCCTCCTGTGCCTCCGGCGATACTTCCCGAAGGCGTGGTTGAGGACGCGTGCGTTTCTTGATCATGGTGAAAGAGACCCAAGGAGTGGCTGTGCACGGCTTTCTTCGCCTCTCCGCTGCTTCTGGACCTTCACGTATACATACATAGAGGGGACTAGTCCGCGAAGCTCAAAATCCTGTCTAACACGCTCAATCTATCACGATATCTTTACTCAAGCCGGGAAGTCGCAGGTTCTTTGGGTCTCGAACTCATAGAAGTCAGAAATAATACAAGTCTACATCCAAGATGGATACGATCATCGCGCATTATATGCGGTCTAGCCAGTTCACCTTGTCAACTTCGTTACGGAACGATTCCATTGATGTGCTGAGAAATTTCGACCCTTGAACTTAGTATCTGTACAAGACGTCACACACTAGTACTTCTCAGTCGGGATACGGTGCTCATCCTTGCATCCAAGTTTCCCGTCTTGTCACTGCTTTGTATTGTGGAGCATCAGGATGTCCAAGTAACTTAAGATTCAACGGAGGCCGTAAGCTACCATTTACATCATTTTCTATGGGCCAAGAACCCGGCTTCCTGCCGAGTAAGGTGCCAATCCACATGTCCTTGGTTCTATCATTGAGACATCACCACATGCACTTCTGTCTCTCCTTCTCGTAACGCTCCCGTAAAAGCCTCGTGGGGTTATATAGATGCACCTTTACCAATCTGGCCGCATCAACCTAGAATGTTGAGAGCAGTTATAATGATAAGTAAAAGAAGGATAATGTATAACCATTATTGAGGAAAAGGAAAAGGCCAAACGGTTCGAGAGCCTATAGCGTGCGACAGCAAAAAAAAACCCGGAATATGTACGCAAGAAAAGTACGGATTCTGACCTGACCTCGTGGATGGTGAACAATTATTCAGATCCTGTAGCGAAATTGCGAGGACCGAGACTTTGTACCAAGTGACGAAGGTCTGACTGTACATCCTGTGCAAGGTATTTTCTGAGCAGACAAAATGCTGGTCTGAAAAGTCATTTTTATAAAGCGTGATTGAAGACGCGAGCCATAAATGTTATTTTATCATTAATGAGTACGTATATTAATACTGTGGCTGAATATCTTCTACGGTACGAGATTGATCAGTCTGAGACTTGTTCTGTGAGACCAGGAAATATACTACTTAGCGGGATACCTGCATGCAGCTGATGGATGACCTTGAATCAAAACATTGAATGGATAGAAAGCAAGATAAGCTCAATATTCATTTAAAGACACCACTCGCATCTTCGATGGGTGAAATCGCGTCAGTAGTTCAGGCTACACCTGTGACATTGGTCCCAGATAAGATAAGAGATATATATATATATATTAGACTAAATCAGGAAAAGATATATATGTCTAAGTGAGAAGAAAAATTTGACCTACAGGTTACGTTCAGCCAATGTCCAGCTGAAAAAATCTCTTATAAAACCCAGAAACTTGGTAGAATCGTATCTCATAGGGAGGGAATAGCATTTTGAATTTCCGGGGACCGAACTCGGTCGTTCGGAAGCAAATTCGCTCGCTTCGCGGACATGATCACGCTTTGGCAGGCTTTGGCTCTATGTCGTCGGGCCGGGAGTGTTAAGAAATTTATTTCTTTCTCAGTTTAAATAGCACGGGACTTTGCTTTTAAACCAGTTGATAACTAGATGACACAAGAGACACTTTATACCGGTCGTCGACGAAAGGACAAAGACTACTTATCTTGTTTTATTCTTTCGGGGTTAAGATACGATCATGTTACGACAGGCACAATTCGCATCCCGGCGGGCCTGGGGCGGCACCGGCGTCGAGTAAGCTCTGAATGTTTCTGTTGCATACACCCGGCACACTCTGACACAAAGGATTGGGCAGTGCGCGCCGAATTGCAGGTTGGGAGTTGGGGACATGTGGTCCGAGTCGCATCTGTCGGAGAATTAGAGTAGTTAAAGTTCCAAGTGCGATTGATTTGTCAGTGGGACGTAACCTAATCTATAATAAGAGGCCAGGCACTTTTCTGGGAATTGGGGGCATTCTTGGTGGATCATCCGATTTGATCATCACCCAGTCTGCTTCTGTGTTACGACCCCTATATGTACTCTTCATTTCTCAGTCTCTCCACCCACGCCCCTTCTCAGGCCGGCTCCCGGCAGCGCTCCTCTTATGCAACAGCCCACCCTCACCAACGTCCGCATCCGTTCTGTTCAGGATGCCCACAAAATCTTCTATGCCGTCCAGAAGGGGCGCTTGGAGAGGATTAAGAGGCGCCTCGATGCAGAGGAACGCAATGCCTTATCCTCGGGTTGCATATACGTCTGGGAGCAGCGGGGATCGCATGCTGTCGACGTCACAGGTTTGGGCATTGAGCGCTTTACCGAGGGAAAGAAATGGACTGCCTCCCGCGTTCGAGACGTGAGTTCCCAGGACAGAAATCTAGAGGTTATTACTCTAATGCTTATTTCGCGAACATATAGGAGTTCCTTTTTTACTACCAGATCAAGTGCGCTGCGGCACTCAGATGGTTAGCCTCGTGGCTCACTGATTGTATATAGGCCTCACGACGCTCCCGTTGACTGGGACCAGCTGATTAAGCAGACCTACTCTGTTTGGGTGAATAAAAAGGACGGGAGGAAGAAATGGCATTTAAGTATGTATCTGCTATTTTTCGCGCTTACTTAGTCTCAACTAAACATGCTTAGCGGCATACTTTTCGGAAAGGACAATCAACGATCTCGGCACTATCGACGATATTCCTGCCGTCAGCAATCTGTATCCTCCTTCGGGCTTGTATTCAAGTCCAAGAATCGGAAGAAGTCGGCTTCAAGGAAGGGAACGGTCAGACTCTTCCACCAGATCCAGAAGGGGAACCAACGACCGCACATACGCACCATTTCCTAATCCATCTTCACCAGAACCAGTCACCATGCACGATCCGTACAGTACTTCTGACAATCAGTCATCGTCTCGGTCAAGCCCATATCCAATGCAAGTGATAGACCCTTTGCCTGTAAACGTGGCGACGTCACAACACGGACCCCCTCGTAGCTCCAGCCGCGCGCCACTATTTACGTACTCTGCACACCACGATCACGACCCTCCTATGTCGAGGAGCACCACATTGCCTTCGCCTGTAGCAGGATATACAAACTCCACCTGGAGTGGTGGAGTACCCACGGGCATGGCTTATCCTCTTGCAAAAGACGCGTCTCAACTACACTACGCGCCCAGAACCGTCAGCCTCCCCCCGGTAAATACAATATTTGACGAGCAGCAGCTCTTTGCTTCTAGCGAACATGGCTTGTCTGCTGCACATGTCATGTTCCAGAACCCACACTCTCTTGATCTAGGCCTGTCTTATGACATGAACTCTCAGGATGGCTCAGAAGGAAGCAAGGAGAACCATGATTCTCGCCTTGCTCTAGCTCCCATCTTCGAGCGAAGGCGATATGCTCAACCTCGGAATTCCTTGGACGACATAGCCCTTCGGAGTTTTTTGTAGGCTTTATCTTAGATTTGAACTCAAATGTATTTTCTGGTCACACTCCGTGTCGGTTTCTCCGGGGGCTTTTACATTCAATACTAATTTTATCTTCGCACTGTCCTGCGAAAGCTGGACGTAAGTCGAAAGCTTAAAACCAGTGTTGTGGAGCCTGCATTATGTAACAATCTCATAAACGGAAGAAAACTCCGGCAACAGTTACACGGGTTCGCCGTAAGAAGGGCACGAGATAATTTACGAAACATAGGTCATGAACCAAACCAAGCGAGCGTATATATAATGGCCTGCAAACCCATTTGATGTTATTCCTTGCAATCTAAGCATAAAATTCATGTTCTGTCGAACTCGGAGTTGGATAGCTTGTGGGCTCTGCGACGGATGCCTGCGTATCATCGGGTGCGGGTCCTTCCACAACGTGAGCACTGAGGATAGTAGGAATGGGAGAGCCATGGCGAGACAAAACAGATTCTGATGCACGCACACCTGCCCGGCGGAGTCTCGGTGTCGGAGCAGCCTGTGCCCTCTCGTCACTGATTTCCACCAGCACCTCTTGGTCTCTACCGACGGGAGGTGTCAAGTTAAACCACGGCGCAGCTGGAGGTTCCGCCATGTAAGTAGAGTCGTCCGCTTCGTGAAGCGAAGGAGGATCAGGAGGACTCCATGAATCAAGAAACTCGGGACGACGGGTACGGAAAGGGAAGAAGCGGCGGGTGGGCTGAGCATGGGGAAAGGGATCCCAGGAATCTCCCCAATGACTTGATGATTCATTCGTTTCACCGCGGATACTCTGATTTTCTCTTGTGGTAGAACGACGGCGACGCGTGAACTCGTTGAAGTCGACAGCTCTAGAACGAGTGGAACGCCGAAGAGAAGGCTGACGAGTTAAAGTAGTGGAACCGCTGGAGCCGATTGTTGACCAAGGCCCGCTGCGAAAATGGGCTTGTGTTATGGGTTGAGGCACAGGAGATATCGCTTCCTCTGCGGGTGGAGAAGGACTAGAGACTCGTCGTGCACTTTGCCCACCTCCGTAAGCATCATACAGGTCAGAGTTAATGCGAGCGCCCTCGATGGATGGGCCGGTATCCAACATATGTTCAAAGATATCCTGATCTTCTTCTATATCCATGTCCAAGGGTGGCGCAGTGAGGTAATCCGTCAGCGTTGCAGAACGGCGGCGGGAGAAGTGACGGCCGATAGTGTAGATACGATAATTTGGATTACGCTCCGCTAATTGTTGGAGACTCCTAGCAGAACGGTCAGCAATGATTCTGCGGTCATCGTTGATATTGGGCCGGGTGCGTCGTTCTGCCAGTTCCTGACATGATGCGATTAAGCGGATAGGACCTTAGGCCCAGGTGTAGACACGGACTCACTTTGACAAGGACCTCGATGATTGAAGTCGTGAAAGAGTCGCCGGTTTCCAAATCGTGAACAAAGTCCTCATAGGTAATCGTAGGTTCTGTCTTCTCGAGAGCAACTCGTTTGATGGCGCCAGACCTATCATATGCACGATATATGTACTCCGAATCAAATATAGCAGCTCAAATCGACATACACCAAGTTTTTAATTTTAGATAGTAATACATCGTCAATATAGTCGGGGGTCCTGTCACTGGCATGAGTTATATTATTAAGCGCGGTATCTGCGCTGCGCACCATTTACCCATTTTTGTACAAAAGACGAGAACTATAAGTTAGGTGAGGGTAGAAGGCAGAGGATAGTGGTGATGGCAAATGGTTGAGTCCCAGGTCAACGAGGCGAGCAACCGTGAGATGGTGGTGGAGTACAAAGGAAGAAATATCAAGCTCACGACAACACACGTCAACACGTCGGTGTGGCTGAAAATTTCCTTTTTGGACAACACTCCGCTTTATGCATCATGATCACCGTCCAGTGTTCCGTTTCCGCTCCCGTTGGACTTTGGTGTAGCATTACGTACAGTTGGCGGTGTGGTGGTTCTGTCCTGCAAGTTCAGCAGGCTCTGGAAGAAATGATGCAGCTCATCATGGCCAGGCGGTGGGCCGGCCGCAGCAGCCGATGTCCCGACTGGTGCCAAGCCAGCGGTTCGACTTGATGGTGCAACAAAATTCCTCGATGGGCGCTTGGACGGGTCCGGTGGCGCCCCAGCCCCAGCGACAGGGGCACCGATTATCCCAATCTCCATCTCCGTCAAGGCCCGTTCGACGGTCGGTAAGTGGAAACTGCTGCTTCCAAGCGGACCAACAACACCTGCAGATGCACCTGTGAGGTCGGTTGGATTGCGGAAGGCCTCGCGAGGATCCCGATCGGGCTTCTTCGCATTCTCGTCATAGTTCTTTGCCAGGAAAGCTTGTTCTGGTGTAGGATTGTTGAAGGGCGGTAGAGGTGGCGGCTACTTGCATATTAAAGAGACATGTGTTCAGGAACGCTGTCACACTCACTTTGATACCCTGGTCTGGGACGAGAGTTATGTATAGGCTTTTTGCCCCGTCGCCTTCACTATGGTCATCAGCTAGGTCATTTTCCCAAGCTTCACCCCATAACCTGGCGTCAAACCCTTCCCTCATAACGGAAATCTTGCCCCAGCTATCCCACCCAGCAGGCACGACAATGCGATCACGGTCTAGCGTGTTTGGTTTATGAGTGAAAGGGAAAATGTTGCGGATCGGTGCTTGAGGGTCGGTCCCAGAAGACGGAGCGGGAGGCATGAACAGAGCATGTAATGCATACTGTCTCAGCACTTGGAGTGTTGATGGAACTGTCGTTGTGTAGAACAAAGAAGCTCCGTCTGTACCGGCATGTTAAAACAATGGTTGATGATGAAAGTTCCAAGAAAATTCACATTTCAGGCATATAGTGCGAAGAACTTGCATGACTCCGTCGGTCCTTTCTTCCCACTCTCCCCCTTTACCTTTAACCATACTTCCCATTCCCGATGCTCCTGCAGCCATATCACTGCCTTCATCAATCAGGTCGGCCTTTGTGCATGTTACTATGATAGGAATTCCTGCAGAATTATGGGTGAAGGTACCCTGTCCGAGCGGTAAAACTGTGCCAGAGAGGGTAGAGTTTGTCGGAAGTGGATTAGTGGAGGGCTCTGTGTAATGTTGCAGATAATATTGCACTGAAATCATTGAGGCCCTCAGCCCGGCAGACAAAATGTATAGTACGACTCACATCGCTCACGCCCTTCTTCTCGTGTCATTTCCAACTCATGCGAACCATCGCCCTTTGCCCACGTTTCGACCCATTGAAGCCATGTCTGTAATTCCTCTATAAAAGACCAAGGACGCGTCCAGTCTAGTGCTATCATGATAAGTGTATGTGGCAACGACTGCCTTGGAGGCAAGAAGTACGGGAGAAGAGAGGTATATGATGGCGACGCGGACGGAACGGTATATACAGAGAGTCGTGCAAGGGTATCTATGAAGTAACCATATTACACGTCAGCGATAACCATTGAGTATTAGACGTGTTGGCTTGCCTTCATCAGCGTCGTCACGAACATCAGCAAAATCATATCCAATGGCAAAGTCAGTCATGCTATCATCCTTGTGTTCGTCTTGCAGCGGCTTCTGGAGAAGAGCAGCCGCAAGTGTCGACTTGCCTGTTGATGGCTGACCTAGAAGCAGTATCTGTTTCGATGGGATGGAACGCGACTTGGACACGGAATCAAGAATCGAAGACCATAGGTCCTGTGGAGGCGCCTCTGGCGTCGACGAGCGCGAGATTTCCATTCCACAAGCAGCTCCAGCCGTAGGTAACAAGCCACAGTGTGAAAATGTCAATGAGAAGCTGAAATGAAGTAATAAAAGTATTTCGAATTCCGACGCTCATGCTCATCGTTATCAACAACGACGAAGCCCGTTACTACGCCGCCTAATAAACAAAGGAATCAGGCACCCGCATCGCAGGTGGCCTATAACGACGCGATCATGTCTGCAGCTGTGGCCGTACCCCAACACAAACTCTACGAATCACCCAATTCCCGATCCATCGAGGTCTTTGACTGGTTCATCACCGCATCCACCAATCCGATATCAAACGCATCTGAATGCCACGAACTCCAAACCTCGCTTGGGTTTCCTCTTCCCGAGATGACGTTCGGGCGCAACCTATTGACGTTGGAGCACAGGCGGTCGGGGTGGAAGTATTCGTTTACCACAGATGGTGCTCTGAGAAACGTACGGAATGGGGAGTTACAAGAGGGAGACGGAGGCGTCAAAGTCGGATATGCTGACAAGTGGCTTCAGAGTCGGTAAGTTCGTCAATAATGCCGCACCGTCGTGGACTTAGAAACGAGCATAGAACTGGACCAACGTCTACTCTGCCCATGCCACCGACAGTCCAGGCAAAGCCGTACGATTGGACATATACCACAGCATACACCGGCCATGAGCCCTCGAACACGCTTTCACAAGACCCGATCGCATCATGGACTCAGGCAGATCCCGATAATCCGTCTCATGCCATCCCGATGGCAGAACTGACGCGTCCGGATCCTATTCTTTTCTATGCAGAGATACCCTTGTTCGAAGATGAGCTTCACGATAACGGATCATCCAACCTTTTGGTACGAATAGTAAGCCATTCGAGTCCTTTTACACTTCGGGATGATGAACGTGAAATTTGTTGCGCCACAGCGTGTAATGCCCACGTGCATATTTATTCTTTCCAGATTCACACTTCGCGTGGACAATGTCCTGTTCCGTACCTTCGACACGCGGATGTATCACTCATTTGCGTCTCAGCCTCCGCTAATTATAAGGGAGACAAGTGGATGGGAAGCCCCATACGATTGCGTCAAACGGGTAATAGCACCTTCATTTTCCATAGGATTTCGTTCTCAATGCCAGGTATAGCACCTCCCAAGACGCGACGATCTTACACCCCTCACTGATCCAACATTCATCGCCAAAATCTTGACGAGCCTATCGACCGACGTGTCACAAAAGGAAGGTGCGAACACTAGATGGCGGGAACTCAAGCGGAATGTCGAGATTGGTATTCTGAACTGATGGACTGGTGTATCTGGACATGTCAGGTACCACTGAAGTGTAAAAAACGTGTTGCAGTGGTTCAGAGGTGGCAGGTATTATAACAGTGAGTGTAACAGTACATGGTAAAACAAAGAAACAAAATGTGAGCGTGTCTAATCACATGAGTTTTGCCTCCCTCTTTGACTGCGCAACCTGGGCAAGACGTTGACTCCTCAGTGTCATCGACGTCCCTTGGGTATTCTTCCCTTTGGGTACCGCGGGTGCAGCGGGGATATTTGTCTGTGAGAGTGATATTCGAGTTTCATCCGAGGCGAACCCAGGGATACGGATGTTGTGGTTGCGTTCTGAGAAGCCAATTCAATCTTCCGTAGTACAAGGAGATTCTGGTCAACGAACCCAAATGCAGTTGTAAGTCCTTGACTTCTAGAGAATCACCGCCCCGGTGTTTAGCAAGACGACAGGCAAAATTGGTCACAGAATCGATGAACTCGTCCGCGATAGAGAGTAAAAGCTGCAGATTACAAGATGAGAACGCCGCCGATACGTAAATGGGATATTAGTCTCACATCCTCGACTTCGGGCTCGATTTTGACATTTGGGTCGACGCTTGCCACAAGATCTTGAATTGTCCTGCGCATGCTTTGGTCTCCGGGGGTATTCTTTCTTCTTGACCGATTATCATCCAAACTGAGCATCGTCGCCTCGTCTTGCGACCGAGCCACTTGGGCAGGGGTACCTGAGAAAGACTGGTATTAGGACGACGCCTGTGCAGGCTGGTCCCAGGCCACAAACCGGATATGCGTCCACTTGGGATGCCTCCTGTGAGTGTTGGGCGCGTCTGCGTCCACTGGACCGCGCCGGGATTTGTGATGTTCAAAGTCTGACTGATGGCAGGATAATAATCGGCAGGATTGGTAGAACCGAGACTCGGTGGCTGCGAAACGTCGTGACCAGTTCGCAATGCGGGATTTGATGGAGTTGAGGGCTAGACACCAGCGTGAGTATCTCATTAAGCTGTGAGACAGCAAAATACTTTTGGGGCTATAGCAACTAGTGAGGGTGCTGACGGTTGACTAGACTTGTGTTTGTCCGCGAATTGCTTGAGCTTTAAAGGGCAAGTATGCGTCGCCGATCACATGAAATGAGATTGGCACGAGGACTTACTTGCATAATTTGAGATTGGTTAAGCTTTCCTTGTTTCACGAGTGTGGCCATATTAGAGAGGAGGATCTGGGCCATGCGTTCATTGGAAACTTGCTCTCCCGTATGACTCTTGAGAAGGTTTCCGAGGACGCCAATCATGTCTACGGTCGGCTGTGGTTGCTGGTCGGTCGCCGTAGGGGTAGTGCTTGTGCTGGACGCTGCATTAGTATTATTGCTAGAGCCCGCGGCCTGAGTATCCATAGTACGAGTCCAGGTTCACAGAAGTAACAGTTGAGTGAACTCGGTGGTTGGCATCAGCTTTGGAACCAAACATAGTCTATCAATATTTTTCAAAGGTTCGCGTCGACAACGAGGAGATGGACGTTTCAAATATTCTCGCTTCGCATGCTGCGAAATAGCAAGTGTGTTAATCTCCCCTGTCGATGATACTGACAGCCTGTACAGTGCATCCGTCACAGTCGAAAAGGAGACCCCTCTCGAAGTCGATTCTGGCTTTCTAACTGTAACAGACCTTAATCCAATAGACGAAGAGAGCTACATGTCAGTCTTTTACTCCGCCGCCATTTGTTTACTCTTCACGGATCTCACTAGTGAAAATCTCGAGCAACACCTCCAATCACTCGCACGAGATGGCACGCAGGCCCTTCTTGCCTCACTGTTTTCTCTCCCTACAAGCTCTTCCCCCGATGGCCCTCTCGCTCAACTACCGCCACCGACTACACACCTTCCTCGCGCAAAGCCTCTACCGAAACCCAAACCTCAGACGAAATGGGAGGCGTTTGCGGCCGCCAAGGGCATACAACACAAAAAACGGGATAAGAAGGTGTGGGATGAGGAGAGACAAGAGTGGGTCAACCGTTGGGGACGAGATGGAAAGAACAAGCAAACGGAAGAGCAGTGGATCACAGAGGTTCCTCTTAACGCTGGTGAGCTTGCTGGATGCAGTCCATGGTTCGATCTTGCTTGACCTATGTACAGATGCGGATTATGACCCCAAAAAAGTTTCTCGTGATGCTCGCAAGGCGCGGATTGCGAAGAACGCGAAACAGCATGCCCAGAATGTTGCTCGTGCTCTCGCTACAGCAAACCCTCATGAGACACGAAAACAAGAGATTGAGAAAACGCTAGCTACCACACGAATAAGTACCGCCAGCATGGGCAAGTTTGACAAAAAGCTTGAGGGAGAGAAGAAGGTGCGAAATGTCAAGCGGAAGGTTTGGTTTTTCTTGATCTGTGAGATATTTGATAACCAATGCGTGCATATGTTCCTAGTTCGATCCAACAGAAAAATCTGTTGCGGAAGAAGCACAAGCCTCTGTGGCACTGTTGTCAAAAATGGAGAGTGACGCCAAAAAGACAAGACGAGAACCTCATGCGGAGGAAAGTGTACTCAATACACGAAAGGCAATTCGATTTGCGAGCAAAGGTCGAGGTGGATTGGCGATGGCAAAAGAGGCAGCTGCAGGAGGAAAAAGCGGCCGTAAACGTGGCGGTAAACGATGACCAGTATTGTATCATGTTATTTTTTCCAAGAGCGTACTCACGGATTGCGAATTGTGCACTCATTATCATCACTCAAATCGTACAGAAGAATAAGTCATAAAATGAAGCTATCATACATATGTCCGAGAAGAGCTGGCTTCTCCGTAACTTGGCAGGTCCTCGGCCTCTGTCCCTTCAATAGCAGCTCCAAGATTACCTCCAACTTGACCCTCGACCCGCCATGACCATTCATTACCTTCAAGCCAGCGAAAGTAATCTCCACCAAAATTGACACCAATTTTCACAGCACCTGAGACGCCCACTGCCGCATACACATCCTGCCGCGTACGCGGTATGTACACGCCCGTAAACGCGTCGGGCAAACGCATTCCGTTGTAAGTATAAAAGATGGTGCCAGTCTGGAACTCAAAGCCACAGCCTACGGTATCGCCTGGGCCAGGTCTGACGGTGTTATCGACGTAATCACGACCTCCGCATGGGTCCTCGAAGAATTTACGCATGTCATCGAGATGTAGTCCGGCACTGAGTCTATTCCACCCTGGAAGGCGATACTCCGGATATGGACGACAAGCCGTCCCTAGTCAAGGTCAAGGTCACAATAGCATATTTAGGGTGGCGCACCGCCGCACAAGGACTTACCAACAGCAACGAAGCCTTCTTCAGTCAATTCAATGATCGTCACCTCATAGTAAGCGCCTTGCTTTCCTTTTATCTCATAGAGACCCGCGACAAGCGGGTAATTGCTTAAGATACAAGTGTCTCCGCACTTGGGAGATGTCTCTATTCTTGCCACAGCTTCTCCGTTCTTTGAATCCTCGGGATTACGGATGCTACCAATGAAGCGACTCAAGCGAGGAGTCTCAAAGCCCCAGACCTTGCAGCCAACTGCATTAATGCGTTCTATGACGTTTGTGGGGATAAGATGGGGAGGTTCAATCGGGTAAGTCGCGCAGAACTCCTCAGCAGCCTCAAATTCCTGTTCGGGTGCCTCGTTCACTAGGCCAAACTGGTGCTAAATTTACAATTACGATCAATACCCTATACTCAACGGAGTTCACCCGCGTGATGCGTACTGAGGTTTCGGGAGCGGGAGCCCACTCTGGAGGTGCTAGTGGTAGTGACTGTTCGGGCTTAGATCTTCTAAAGCCGAATAGAGATGGCATGATGAGTTTAGAAAAAAGAAAGCAAATGTTATTTATTACCCACCACAGTGGCACAGTTCCGAGTCCCGACAATCATATGATAAGAGATAAGATCTTGGATTGCCAACGGAGACGATCACTATTTTTCCTTCGTGTGTTTCAACACGGAACTGCAGTGTTACGACCAACACTCGGTCTGGCCTGATATGCTGTTCTGTCCGACATGTGCCAATCTCCTCGTCGTATCTTCTGAGACGGGCTACAACAAATGGGCATGCAATACTTGTGCATATGAGTTTCCTATTACGAAGCAGGTTGGCGTAGCATGGTTGCTCAGAAACCCGCTTTCACTCTGAAAGCTGAACATACAAACTTCCAGATGACATCTCGCACGAAGCTCAAGCGGAAACAGATTGACGACGTTCTGGGAGGGGAGGAGATGTGGGCACATGCGGACAAGACTATGGGTGAGTGACTCTGTTGTTGAGGTCGTTGAATAGGCCCATGAATGACCTGCTCCAGCTTCTTGTGATTCTTGTAATCACAACCAAGCCTACTTCTATCAGCTGCAGATTCGGTCTGCTGATGAGCCCATGACAACGTGTACGCTTTGTATTGTCTTTGACCATGAAATTTCTTCTGACGATCCCTATCATAGTCTACCGGTATGTTCTTATCGTAATCAGCGCTTTGACCGTAGTCTCATCGGAAACCCAAGGTGTGCGTCATGTGGGCATCGATGGCGCGAAAATTGATCAGGCCACATGGCTGGTCTCGTTCTAGTCCGTATCTTATCGTCGTCTCTGACATGCGGCATCTTTTCATAATGGTTTGCAGAAAGTATTCTGTAACCAGTGAGCGGCAATTGCAAGTTGCCGACGTTCTAGTGTAAGCAAAGACAAACAACGCGTGCGCCACTTCCGGATTCGACTTAATGATGGAGGTTGATCATACAAGTTGGAGAACGATAGAGGGCGGCTGCAATAACAGGACTTTATGCGTGTCTGACTTGTGGAAATGTCCTCACGGATAGGTACGCTACGTCATGAAACTTGAAAGGTGTACACAGTTGAATTTCTGCGAATGAGGTGTGCATCTAATTGAACCATTGCCCAAACCATGATCATAGAGATTCACGAAGACTTGTCGACATTACAGGTAATTACATGAAAAACAATATGTATGAGTGAATTTGACCGAAGATAATGGTAATTTAATGATTTTAAGTTATTGATTGTATCCAGTCGATGTGGAGAAGTGTCGACTGCCAAATAAAAATGGGGTTTATCGGAGAAAGGACATAGAAATTGAGATTTAAGAGTCACGACGGGTCACGAACCGCGGTCGGGTGCGATCCTCCCGTGTGCATTGTTATTTTGTGGCCATCAGTCACACCGGCTTTCGACTTTGTTTTTCACCACATCGTGCGAGTCACTTGGACACGGTACTGACTGTCTTTTCGTCATTCAATCCTGCGACTACACTGGTGGCGTTTCTCCTGAACAACTCTTCGCGTGGCTACTGATGACTGTCTTGCATGCGAGGGACATTCCGGCTGTCTGGGACTGCGCAGCCTGCGCCTACACTGTGATAGGATGCCACGTGACAGTAAGGTTAGGTGTTAGTTTTTGTTGAACACTTGTGGCCTGTGCGTGGGAACGGAGTATTTGGGTTGATTTGATTTGGATGTGACAGACCCCCAAACTCGGGACCATCCGACTTTCTTTCACATACCTCTCTCGATCGCATATATCTCGAGCTCATCGTTGTCCCCGACGCCCACACATTTTTTGATATCGGATACAACGTCGCGCTTGCACTCTCAACCTACCTCTCGAATATCTTCCCCGTTCTCCGCCCCGTTTGTGCTCGTCGCTCTCGCTCTCGTTATCCCGCTCCATACTGTCGTCTCGCCGTCCTACGCGCTCCAATACTTTTTCGCGCTCGACCTAGGCAGCTGTCTCTGTATATTGCGACATTCCGCTCGTTACCTGCCGTCGGTTGATGTGCTAATCCCTCTCTAATTATTTACATCCGCAATCCCCAATATCTGCCCACACTGGCGACCTCCATCATCTCCCAAATCTCTCACCAACCCGACGAGGACTTTATCAACAAGTCTCTCCTAGATTCTCTCAACGCTCAGGCCGACGCGGAACCAATCTTTTCTTCTGACTCAGAGCAAGCACCGCACTCCTACGGCTCCGTCTCCAACAACTCGTCATCGAGCGGTGGTTCTCCCTCTGTTCCATATCACATCACAATGCAAACCCATCATCAACCCCTCACCCATCCAGACTCTCCAGAGACTTTCAATCCTCAGCATATCCTCCCTCACGACACAATGTATCCCCACCAAAACCCACTTTTCCCACCCGACAACCTTCATAATATTCATCCGGACTATGTTGCGGAGCACGAGTCAAGGAAATTACAGCAACAGCATAAGCTTGACAACTTTAACAACTTTAGGACTAACGGCTTCAGCCAATTTGGTCATGTCCGGACGCGACAACAGGCCGCTCGACCGGGACTTCCGTCTACTAATTCCTTCCGCGACACCCCCCAATTCTACCCTCCTGGGGTCGAGATTTTTCCTCCGGGTATGACCTCCCCAATCCAGCAACATCTGCCCGCTTTCGATTCTCGTGCAAGCTTTAACAGCCAAATCAGCCTTAATAACATGGGTCCCAAATCCTTCATAGATGCTTTCGCTTCCCAGAATATTCACCCATCCCTAGTCAATGGCCACAAGACTCACCAGGCCCAGCAACAACAGTCTCAGCGGGTTGCATATCCAGGATATACACACTTGTCGTCACAGACTCCATACGGTCCACATGTTCCTACTGCACCAGCGGTTTCATCTGTTCTTAACGGTTCTAACACCAATGGATCCCTCAACGGTCCACAGGTGCTCCCATCAACACAAAATGTGTCCACCACCAGTTCTTCGACTTCGTCTGTGAACATTGAAGAGATATCGACGATTTTTGTAGTTGGCTTTCCGGAGGACATGCAGGTACGCATAGTCAAACCCTTTTAACCACAAATTGGCTGATAATCCACTAGGAACGAGAGTTCCAAAACATGTTCACCTTCTCGACAGATTTTGAAGCCGCTACTCTGAAGATTCCGAACAAGGAGTACACCGCATACGGCAGCATTGCTGGAAGTGTATCCGGAAACACAGCGAGTTTACGAGGCACTTTTCCAGGATACACTGGTGCTAGCGATCCTTACAATATCGTTACTCTCAATCAAGGTGGTGTAGTCGTTGATGGAGGAAGGGATGGGACTATGGCGTCCTGGCCTGCCACAGCGCCTGCGGACGAGTCTAATGGACCGTTCGGTGCTGCTGGAAACGCTCAGGGAATAAACGTGCCGCCACGGAAACAAATCATTGGTTTTGCGAAATTCAAGACACGGCAGGCAGCACTGGCAGCTCGTGATAGTCTTCAGGGACGGCGTGTTGACATTGATAAAGGTGCGGTTTTGAAGGCAGAGATGGCGAAGAAGAATCTTCATACGAAGCGGGGAGTTGGTCCTGTACCTGGTGGGACGGCTTCAAGCTCTACGACCGCTGGTGCTGCATCTGCTGGCGGCGCCCCGAACGCGTCAGGCTTCCAACAAAATCTGAACAATGGTGTTGCTGAAGGGGTGGAGCCCTTTGGTCAAAATGAGGCATTGAATTCCAGAGATCGGGAATTGGTCGGGCTCAATGGTTTGGGTCTGGGCAATGGTCGGTTGAACCACTGGAGAGAACAAGCCCAGCAGCCGGACCATCACCTTTCCAATGCTATCGTTACGAACGGTGCTGCTGTTCCTGATCGCGAGGAGGATGAGAGGCGAGTCATCCTTAATGGTCCCATTGGGTTGACTGGGTTTGGTGCCTTTGGAGGTGCAACACGCGGTGCTCGTGAGCGCGCAGAAGATGACGAGAGAGAGCGCCGTAGGAAAGATAAAGATATGATGCGGCTTCGTGGCAATTTATCAGCTTATGAAGCCTTTCACTCTGTCCCTCCCGGCAATGCTCCTCTCACTAACTCATCAAGGCAGCTATCGAATCAAAACGGTACTGTGTTGTCTGATCACGAGGTTGCGACCGGGACAAGCCCACTGTCGAATGGGTTTGCTACTTCCCGCCCTAACCAGCAAGCTCAAGAGGAATTCGCTGGTCCTTGGGACAACGTTAGAAATCGTGCCGTCCCCATTCCACGCAGTACAACGTCCCAACGTTCCAATTCACCTCCATTGAATGGCAGTGTTTCCGATATTCCCCCGAGGTCATTCTCCCCCGTTGAGCCCCATCAATTTTTTGAACAAGCGCGACACGACCCTCAATATGTCTCACTTCGAAACCATAATTCTTCGGAGTCGAGTGCATCTAGTGTCGTAGGCGGACAGCAGAGCATAGGTCACATTTCTGGACCGGGGAGTGACGGCCATGTAGGGGATATGGAGCTTTCCCGAGCGCTTGGGGGTTTGGACCTCAACTCTGACGGCGGAAAGATTTCGCCACAACTTCCTTCGCCCGCCTCTGGCGCAAGTTCGAGGAACGGTGTTGACCAGAACCCCCCCGTATGTTTTGGATTTTTTTTTATTAATCTTCATCAGATGAACTTACAAAACAACAGATCAATACGCTCTACGTTGGTAATTTGCCGACCTCGTCTCCTCCCAATGGCTTTCCACAGGACTATCTTGAGGAGAGCTTGAGAGAGCTTTTCTCGGTACGGGCGGGCTTCCGTCGATTGTGCTTCCGCCAGAAAAGCAACGGACCCATGTGCTTTGTTGAAGTATGTCCTACTCTCTCTTCTTCTTTCTCTCCCTTCTCACATTGTATAGTTTGAAGATGTAGCGCACGCTACGAAAGCGTTAAATGAACTTTACGGCGATACCCTAAAGGGCTTGGTGAAAGGTGGGATCCGATTATCCTACAGCAAGAATCCTCTTGGCGTTCGTACTCCTACGAGCACGACAAGTAATGGTTCTTCCCTCCAACAACAACAAATTCAGAACAATAATGCTCCCGCTCCCATTTCATCTTCCACCGTTCCAGGTCCGGAGTTTCAGTCGAGGAAAGACGAACAACAATCGCGCGTGCCACCTGTGATTCTTCGTCGTGACGTCTCGCTTGTGACTTCTCAGTCTCCTCCGGTACCGTCACCTTTCATTCCTGAATTGTTAGGATCTTCGCCGCCTCCCCCTCGATTCATCTCTTCGTCACCCAATGTTTCATCTGCAGCTTCGACAAATACATCGAAGACTTCGGTGCCGCGATATGCGTTTGGTCTTCCAACAAATGCAAGTCACGCACAAGCTTCAACGTTCTCACCGTTTGGGCTCTCGAGTACCTCACCCCCGCACCCCATAATACCCGAACTTCAGTCTCAATCTGAAGGTTATATCTCTTCGCATTCGCCGCATTTCCACAACAATTTCGCACCTGCCAGTAATATAGAGGCTACTCGGGCCGGCTGAGAAGGGCGCCATATCAAAAACCAATATCACGCAACCTCCGTAATCTTATTTCATCTGCACATACAAGAACGCAACACGCACATATATTCCAAGTCGCAATCCAACTGCAACCTCGCAATCTATCTATGATATGTACTACCGATGATCGCAATTCATTTATTTACCCTTTCTCTCAAACCACTGCATTCTACGTTATTCATCTTCTTTCTTGTGTCGCCCTCGTCTGTTTCTGCTTTCTTTCTTTAGCTCTCGGACCTTCATTCGTTTGCTGCAATATCTACACCACTTTTTCCAATTCCCAGATCAAGATATACACATTCATGCCCCTTTCTCGTCTTTTTTACGCCTGCGTTCCCCTCTACCACCCTTTCCATTACTCGCTCCTCGTTATCCTTGCTGCACTGTCCCAATATATATATATATATACTCTTCCTGTCTTTCTTTTTCATATGACACACCTAACATTTTGTCTAGTTAGCGTCTGAGGAGCTTCGGCCCTCTTTACAACTAACTATTAGCTACTATTGTGTATATCATCAAGATACCTTTCACGAAATTAATCGGATTCCTTCGTACACGACGATCTTGGCCTGTACTTTGGAAGAGATGAATGAGCTCTAAGAAAATTGTGATCCCGTATCTCATGAATTAGAGCCTCGGGAACACGATAATAAGGCTGCGCTGTCATTAGATGCAAGTAAATAAATAAATACATTTAGAGATAGATAACTCAAGAACTCTTGTTCTGGCTCTCCAAGTAACCTACCATGGGTGCTCAAGAGCCATGCATTCGAGTTTTTTGTGATCCCTTTCAGCTCCTTGTTCTCCATCATGATCAATAGGTTTATGATCCATTTTTCACTATTTGTAGGGCTAATACATGGATAATACTATCCTCAAGTTGGTCACCGTATTAAAGACCAGTGCCATTACAGTCCCAGGAGTGCACTAAGTTGAGCTGAGATACTAAGTAATTTCGGAATTGAGTTACATGCATCATCCAACAATTCTCCTTGAGTGAATGTTATGCCAGTCTGATTGAGGAGATTTCCTATCTGCGCAAGGGTGTTTGTATTTGGTGCATATTTTGGCCAGCCAATATCAATTAGTCCTTGTGCAGGATTACGTGCAAATGCAACCCAAGCGCCCTGGAGAAACTGAGAAAGCGCTGTTTCAGTGGTACTAGGGGCTGTCATCGTCCCAAAAATAATTGGGATTTCTGATGTATGGTAGGCCCGGAGATCAGGGCGGGTTGAAATATCCGGAAAAACAGCTGGAATAATGATCTAAGTATCACAATGACAGATCAAATAGTTGATTATGTACCTTGATATTCGTACCTCCAAGTAAGTACATTTGCATTCAAGCGACTTAGCGCTGTCGATCCTGCAGTGCAGGTAAAATCTATCTAATGGCAAAATCAGAGTCATTGAACCAGTTTCATGGGGAGAGGCAAAGGTCAGACCTGCGTCTCTAAGTCTGACAAAATTTCGGTGAGGCTGGGGACAACAACTCCAGCACCCAACAGTTCTTCATCGACAACAAATATGTCATCCTCATTCTTGGTCGTGCCACCAAGAAGGGGCACACGCAAAAAATTACCAGTCATAGCACGAGCAATGATGTCCTTGAACATTGTGATGTCTAGGAGATAGAATTGTTGCCCATTGAAAAACACGGTGTTATCTATTAGCTGCACTTTGCAGGACGTACCATCTGGAATCGGAACAAAGTTGGTATTAGTATCAATGACTGCATCTTCCAGCTGCCTAAAGGGTACTTGTTTCATGCATGCCAGCTGAGCAGCATCATTTACTAATGTAGATAGTATGGGCAACAAGGCATGGATATCAATATCAAAGGGAGAAGACTTGCCATTCCCGCACCCGACCATGCTTGCCACAGTGTTCCAGGGACTAGGTATTGTCGGCAAGGCCGTAAAGTTAAATATCCCTCCGAGGCTGAGAAGAATATCCGTTAATGCTCCAATTTCAATCCAACTTTTTGATAACGCACTTTCCTGATTCTTCAATGACACCTTTTGCATAGGCTCTTAACATTGTGTTAAGTGAGGATAAGATTAATACATTACCTTTGATTCTCGTATCTTGAGGATGAGCAAATGTGTACGCTTCAATCGCAGCAGCACCAGCACTCTGACCGAATCAAACGATACGTTCAGGATCGCCACCAAATGCGGCAATATTATCGTGAACCCATTGAACAGCCGCATCGATGTCAAGGAGCCCAAAGTTCTGGGGCTGAGTTGTGTTGCTAATAAGCTGAGGAGCGCTCGGAAAGCCAAAAATGTTTAGGCGGTAATTAAAGGTAACCACGAGGATATCATCATTATCTCGCACGATGTTCTGTCCATTGTATATAGGGAAATTGCTCTTTGTAAAACATGGCTGAGACAAAAACGCCATAAAAGAACCGAGATATCTTACTGTGCCCGTTATGAAATTCCCGCCGTATACCCATATCAAAACAGCTGCATTTTGCTTCCTGTCGGGAGTTGGAGACCAGATATTGAGTGTAAGACAATTCTCTGATTCTGGAACAAAGATAGTAGAATTGTCAAAGCCAGCTAGGTGCAAGAATTTGACTGAAGTGGGATTCAAGTCTTGAATGCAGGAGTCACCAAATTTTGTGGCACTCAAAGGCGCTGAACGAACAGAAGGTAATATTGGTGCTTCCCAGCGGTTCGCAGTGGCATAAGGAATGCCGAGATATTGTCGCACTCTGGGATTTGCCATGGCACCAATCACGGGGCCTTGAGGTGTTGACACCTGCAAACCAGCCATTTGGGCAAGAACAATTGATGCAGGGATGATTGTTGAGAGACAGAGTCTGAGGGCCATTGTGATGAATAGAGCACAACCCTCAGGACAGGAAACCTGTTTTAAGTTTTAAGTAGAAGCCGCATCCAATGAACTCCAAGATGTTATGACCGGGACGAATGCATGAGAAAATGACACTATCAATATTAGAACTTGTGCAACTGGCACATCATTTGTAAGTCGGGCTCTCACACAAACTAGAAATCCAGTTCGAATCTGAAGCCCAAAAGCACACGAAACTGCAACTGTGAACGATATTCATAAATCTGGTTTCTGCCGATAGAATTAGAAATTCAGTTCTAGTCTGGAGTGTGAAGGCACGCGCAATTGTGAATTGATCGTGAACGACATTCTCACCTAAAAAGACAGTAGTTCAGTTTTAGTTTTTGAATGTGAAGGCACACACAAACCATTGAGTAGACCTATGGCTTGCCACTCTGCTCACGGTCATGTCGAACCACATTTTCCAAGCGACTTCAACGCACTCTTGTTTCGAATCGAATGTACGTCGGTATCAATACACAGTTTCCCAGTCATGGCATGTCTTCGAATAAGCTGATCTAATCGCCAAAAACTATTCGTTCGTGTGATGCACTGGAATTCGTATAAGACCGGATATGTCTTGCCTTTCCCATGCAAGAGGAAAAGAAAATCGGAGACTACCTATACAAGTAGGTTTGATATACTGTGGCGACACTCGCAGTTATTTCAGACTTGAAGCATCATTGCAGGTACGGATGAGGAGTATACATTTGTTTCCTTGAACAATGACGAAGATAAGCATACATACAAATAGTGAGTAAACATCCTTTACAAGTACAAGAGGCCCAGCCTTTCTAGTCAACAATCATTGATTCACCGCTCTCCTGTTGCGCCTTGTACAACTCCATGCTCTTTGACGCGTATTGGTTGGGATGTGTGATGCTTTCACCACCACCAACCCCTTCGCCCTTCTTGAGACCAAAAGAGGAATGTGTCATCTCAAAGACGCGGGTACATGCAACATGATGATGGCCTGCTTTGACGGTCGTCATGATTTCCGGTAAGTCAGCCGACGTCAAACCGCGAGAAGAGTTTATTGAGAGGAGAGCTGTTTGTAGGTTCTCCGGGGAGAAATGTCGATAGGGGCAACCGTATTCCGGAGTACCAGATGTCAGGAGTTGCATGCAGCTATCTGTTGTAAGTCGTTGCGGATATGTGATCGAATGTGAAACGAACCTTTTGGCAGCATAATTCGCCCGCTTTCCTTCCAAACCATACGAATGACGAATGTTATACTTGTATTCCTTGTTGAATTTGTCATCTGTTATTCTGTCGAACGATTTTCGCCAGAAGACGACAGCTTCGTCAATCGATAAGCCAAGCACCTGCAATGATAATTAGGGGAGTTGAGACAGTATTACCGTTCAAATTCACCTTCAAAAATAATCCATAATGTAATCGTCCAAAATGCTTGAGGTGATGATCTCGTCGTAGATTATCGTGCATAGCCCGCATACACATGGGGAAGTGTTTCTTAGCCAAGTCATCCACCATCTCTGCTTTGATGTCATCGCCATTGATTGGGTCTCCAGAACTAATCCATTCAGATGGGACACCAGCAAGGAAACCTTGAGAAAGGTTGTCCAGTATGGGAATTATCCGCGTGTCTTCATCTAGACGAGGTAGAGCGCGCGCAGTTAACTACGTTGCAGATGCTGAGTTACTGCAGCGCGAAAGCATTGCACGAAGAGCGATTACCTCGAGAGCTCTATTCAGATGGACTTCAAACTCCTGGAAGACGATGCTTGACTGTTCTTTGGCAGGTACATATGCCCAACCTCCCCTCAGGAATACTCGTCGTTTTTCAACAAGATCCGGAACGCGTGTCCATTTCACCTGCAGAGAAGGTTAACGAAGAAGCTCAGTTATCATGCAAACATGTACCTTGTAGTATCTTTCGCCCTCAAAGGCTTGTTCACGGACAGACTCGATCTTGGATCCTGAATAACAAGCAAACAATTGCTTCCGGTACTTTGTTTTCTCTGTTGCATCCACCTGAAACGCAATCCGATCATGCTCTGCAATAACCTACAAATCCAAAGCCGAAGGTCGTGACTTACACCTATCCAGTTGAAATCTCTCGAGTTGAGGAAGAGCTCTCTTTCACCGGTAGCATCCCCATCGTACCGCACTCTAAATAGCGTTGATTCAGCCTTGACAAACCGCCGCCTGAGATCTTCGCTGGAATTGGTCTAATTAGCGATGCCTTCGCAATGATACAGTAGAATAAATATGATACACACGACCGACAAAACGCTAAGCGCAGGACATAATGTCCCAGGTGGTCCTTCCTTCGCTCCGAGTCACGATCTACGGTTTTGGCGCTTGTCGCATGCAACGGGAGGTACTTTAGGCATTGAGCATTCGTGACTGTCTTCAACTCTTCCCATGTCCGATTTCGCGCTGCAGAAGACTCTATCTCTGCAAGTATCCTTAGGCGATCTAAAGCACATCTCTCAAACTCTTCGACGGTAACATCGTGAAGTGGCGGGATATCGTAACTGTAGATAGTTTGAGAGCTGCATTTTATCCTTAAAGGTACATCACATACAAGTTGAGTCTGTGAGGGTATCTTAATAAGCCATGATCTGCGACTTGGGGGAGGAGATCCTTGTCGTCCTGGAAAACTTTCCGCTCGTTGCTTTTGTACATCGAAGTTTGAGCAAAGTCACAAACACGACTCGTCACGCGTTCGATCACATACCACTTTGTATTCACTGGTATAGTAAGAAAGCACGGTAGTAAGTCTATGTACAAGCTGTGTCGAAGTGCTAGCATATAATTCAACACACAAGGAATGAATGAAATATAACAAACAAAAATGCGTAAGAATAACCAATCTACTATCCCGTATCTCCATCTTTCGCCCCAGTTTCTGAAGGAGCAGGTGTAGAAGGGGTCACCGCAGCGTTCAGGCTCGTGACACCCAATTTGACCTTAATCTTTTTTGATGATTCATCACCGTTTTTAGTCCGACCAAGAGCTCCAAAGCTAAACTTCTCCTTCAAGGTTCCAAGATCTAGTTTTTTCGCCTTGTTGAAGCGTTCCGTGATAACGTCGTCATCGTCATCATCGTTCCCCCGCCGCCGTTTTTCACTCGGTCTTAAAGAATCCAACGACGCCATCATCCCGGGTGCTGGCGACTGTGGCCTGTACCTGGAACGTGCAATTGTTTCCAGAATGTCGTCATCGTCATCTTCTCTAATTAAGCGTTTGGGTGGAGGCCCAGACGCTAGCATTGTCACTTGTCGATGTGCCATTTTCGGGCTGACGGGTATTTCTGGGGACGGAGAGCGAGATGAGCTAGGATCCGCACGCTGTGCGTTCCCTTCTGATAACTGTTTTCGACTTTCGTCTTCATCTTCCTCGCCATAGTCAGCTGATACCAATGACCCCATAATAGGAGTTTTCAACGGAGGCCGATATCCCTTGGTAGCACCTCCAATGGATGATCTCCGTTTTCGTTTGAGAAGAGCGCTTTGTACAGGGGTAACCAGAGGCGCAACCTTCGGCCATGTTGGGCTGACAACAGGGATAAAATCTTCGTCGTCGTCGGTATTAAAGTAATCCTCTTCCTCTGCATCTAAGGCCCGACCTGATAACTGCCAACCGCGAGCATCCATCGTCCTGAAGATGATACGATTGATCACTAACGACCAGCGAGATAAACAGCTGCAGTACTAACTTATCAACTCTAGAGTCCGCTGGTGGAGGCTCCTTGTTCTGTTGCAATATTTCGAACTGAATCCAAGCATTAAACTGCTCGAACCGTTGACCTCCAAGCGGACTCTGCGCTAGTTTTCGGAGCTCTTCTTCATGTTTCGTCCAGCAGAACTTTCCAAGTTCTTTGACTTTTTCCTACAAAGACAGGCAGTCAGCTTAGGGTCTTTATAGAATTAGAAGTAGAAATCCTGACCTTACGGATAAAGTCAAAATACTCTTGACATGAGCAGCTCAGAAGATTGTCGCGTCTTGATTCCTGGAGAGTTAGGTCAAGAAGTGGCTTTATCACGTCGTGTTTCATGATTTGAGTATGGATATTTGGATTGTTCTGTCGAAGTAGAAGCCGAAATATCCGGAAGGAAGCTAAGGGGAGTTAGCTTTGAGCACAAGCCAAGATAAAAGTAAGATATATTCACCATGCCTCAGATGTTTGTCTCGTGCCTTGAGAAGGCTCGCAAGTCGGACGAGGATGTTAGAAGACATTATATAGAAGTGTATCCGAAAGTGATGCTGAGCCACAAAATTGTACATCAGATCACTGAGGTAGACAAAACGATTTGTTTCTTCTCGCGTCAATGGCAACACGGTTTCTGAAGCATCGTTAGAGGCTTGAAAATTTCACTTCACAAGTCATTATTTTAACATTACCTTGGACGTTTCGCCACTCAGACAAATCAAAAAACGGCTTGAAGAGAATTCCTAGACATTCTTTGTAAAAGTAGTCCATATAACGCTCAGTTCCAGGGTCGTCCTTGCGCGGTGGCTGTTTGTGACCTCCAAGAGCCTTTATCACAACTCAGTCATGATACAAAAATCACTGAAGAATACTCTTACCTGTCCAGCCTCTGTCCCGGCAGCGGCAAGAGCTGTCGCCGCCGCCTCTCCCAATGGCACATCCATCCACACCTTGAGTGCCTCTCCCACCTGACTTTGAACTGCCAAATCCTTGCTTTGAGCTATTATCCTACACGCCAACTCCAAAATCGTCTCCGCCTTATCGGCACCCTTCATCCCGCCAGCACGTTCCTTCTCAATCGCCACCACCTGCTTGAGCACATGTGACCTCACACCATTGAGGTCATGGTCCAACAACGCTACAAGGATCTCGCCGGCCGCGCTAATCATGGGTTTGTTCACCGTCTCACGCTCGGAAAGGCCTATAGCCCATTGCACACCAAAGAGCACACCACGGTCAACAAGCGCGCGGAATAGGGCAAGCCGTGTTGCGAGCTGCACGTTTTTGCCCATAACACATAGTTGGTGGACGAGCATGATGACTTCCCGCCTGAGCTCAATTTCTTCATCCGAGAGGTCGTCTGGAGGAGCGAAAGCGTAGTGGTCTGGCCGCTTCGAAGGTGGAGGTGATGGTGCGAGTACGATGGTAAGAGTTCCACGACCGTTAGGATGCGGACCCGCGTCACCGTTTGCTTTTGCATTTGAGGGAGCCTGATTTTGGTCTACTTCCATCGCATTAGGCTCATCGATCTTGTATCCAGGCAAAAGATTCCCGTCGGTATCAACATTGAGACCCACAGATGATGTGGGCTTCGTACCGTTGGTCATTGTGGGCGGAGCAGCTGGAGGTGGGCCGGCACTCAGCATACACTCATCTACAAAGAGTTTGACAATTTCCCGTAGGAAGCTGTGATCAGTTTGGACGTGCATGATGATGTCAATCTGGTTAAAGATGATACAGGAACTGAGAACGTTGAACGTCGAATCGTCAAGGGCGCGAGCCAAAACAACGTCCTTGAGGAACTGGAGGCGGTAAGTATGGTGGATCTTTCGTTGAATATTGAGATCTCGTATTTGTATGGGTTGATGGAAATGGGTGGTTTGATGGAGGAATTCGCGGTAATTAGCTTTGTGGTTGGGGAAATCAGGGTCATCTAATAAACTTGAAACCGCGTGTTTAGGGAAAGATACCATGAGAACCCACATTCTAGCATTCCAACAACGCCAAAGAATAAGTCGTCTTCCAAAATGTGTTCGTACATGGTGTGGTCATTAAGCATTACTAAAGGGAGGAGGGCGGTCAAAAGTCAGAATGATCTAGAGTGGAGGGTAGCATGCCACATACATATCGTTTGCATCATACTGCACAGTGCGTGCAAATTCTCCAAGCTCTCCAAATCCTCGGCCGTGTTAAATACCTCAATGAGCGACTTGATGTATTCCTGGGTGAACGAAGGAAAGAAAACAAAGTTGTGTTATCAGCTACTGTGTACATTGTGTAAACTATGAACATGAAAATCGCCTGAAATGGAAATTTGAAAAATTGAAAACAAAAACTCACCGCTTGTTGGATATATTCACATATCTGCTCTTTGAAATTCTGTGTCCGCGCTAGGGTCTTGACGGCTCTTTCAATTTCACCAATGATACCAAGTTCTGGACGGGGAAGGTGCCTGGAACGAATTATACCGGCCGTGGTGACGGAGGGAGGATCAGGTCCAATATGTGGTGATGAAGATAAGCTCGATAAGTTATCTAGTGACATTGTGAAGAGATTTGGTTAGGAAATTGGGCTGAAACGCACCTGAGGTATGCATATGTCTCTGGACGTCACAAATGAAGCTCCAAACTTCGGCGCAGCCCTCGGGATCCTGAAAACTGAGAGCATAGTCAACGCCATTGGGCTCGGTCCAAACGATCAGTGTATCTGAGCAATAGGTGTAAAGAGAATGTCTTGGCATTGGGAAAGTCATACACACCTTGTTGCCGCTGATAAACATCATTGGAGCGTATTACCGTCGAAAGGATAATGTCTTCATAGCGTTTTTCTGAGCGGGCAATAAGAAGGGCTTCGCTTGTGTCTTCAGAAAATTGGCCAAAACAGAAGGCGGTTCCCTGATCAGCCCATCGCGCACCTATAAGCTCGTAGACCTAATGTGTTCATATGGGTATGTTAGAAGCCGAGAGGTTGTGGCATGATGGAAATTTATCGCACCTTGACGCGTTTCAGTTCGTGGTCACCTTCGGCCGCCCATTCCTGACCTTCATCGGCCACAGTGCCTGATATGTGCTCTAGCAGCTCCATTTGCTCGTTAATATGCACAACGGAGGAGCCTTCTCCCTCTTTTATCAACTCCAAGTCGTGTTGCTGTTCCGCCGCCTGTTCTGGCCCTTTGGCGCCTTCATGGCTGGAACCGCCGGTGGTTTCTAGCGCTGTGTCATGTTTCTCCTCAGTAATTGTACTATCCTTCGATTCAGTTGTTCGTGTGTTCGTTGAATGTGGAGCTGCTGTGGTGTTTAAAATGTACGTTTGGGTATTGTCAGAGGTGAAACCAGCACCGTCAGGGATGGTGGGCGTGGAAGACAACAAAAGGAGAGACTGTGATTGGGATATGGGGCCCGGGTCGGTGCTCATTGCCAGCAGAGAAGGAAAGAGACGGAGGGAGATAAAGTACACTATCAACGAGGGCCGTGGGTACTTTTTGGCAAATCAACTTCGGCACGCGAAACGCCTACTCCGTTTCCGAGTTCGCTGTGGAAAACGTCGTGCTCGATGTTGCGGACGTCAATGGGGCACTAATAGATCCTGTATAATCCCGCCCGCTTCTTTGAAATTCGCGTCGCAAGTTGACGCTTCGGTGTTTGGGATGATCTTATGTAAGCACAGAAAAATTGGAGGTCTTGAGCTTCGCTCACTCATCTGCGACTACAATGGACTTGCGTGTAAACCGCGTCCTGGCCATTACAGGCATTACTCTCCTCAGCGGTGCCATTGCATATGCCTGTTACTTCGACTACAAGCGTAGGAATGATGCTGAATTTCGTAAGAACCTTCGTTGGTGCCAGTTTCACTATTGTCTCGACCTTGGACTGACTCATTCTTCAGGCAAGGACAAGAAGCGTGTGACGAAAACCATCGCGCAGTCAAAGGAGTTGCTGCAATCTGAAAAGATCGATGGTCAGCCCTCGACAGTCGAGGAGGCCCTCGAAATGGTCAGAAAAGAAGAAGTTCCTGCGTCGAACGAAGCAAAGGAGAACTATTTCATGGGTCAACTAGCCATGGGCGAGCAACTTTGTACCAAAGGTGGGCTTACACTGACACAATCACTTAATTCCTGAAAATCATGTTCTCGTTCAGGCCCCGAGTATTACCTCGCTGCCGCTACGTGTTTCTACCGGACAATGCAGGCGTATCCATCGCCTATGGAACTCATGGTTATTTTTGAGCAGAGCGTACCCCCTCCCATCTTTAAAGTAAGCATCCACTTTACTGAGCTTTCCTTAGCTGATTATGGTGCCAAGCTGATCGTACAAATGGTGAACGCCGATGTAAGTCCCCGTTTTCCCTCAAGCTCCAGTGACAAGAGCCTTTCGGATGACGATGAGGGGACGAGCTCGATGAGCGGCGGGCCGCAGTCAGAAGCTTCTTCACAGGAGTGGGATAAGATCACGGATCCTGGAACCCATGTTTCATGATCTATGGCGTTAAGCGATTGATATCTCATGTCGTCTTCGTTGCGTTTCTGGTTTTGGGAGAAAGTCCATTTGTAGAAATGGACGTCGACTGTTGTTTTCACCTGCTTTCGTGCCAATGCTACATGCGATCTAATATATCTCTTGTATCTATTTTTTGGGTAAACCATCGTTTAGGTTAAACAGAAACACGAAGGTAAGCCAACGGCATTAACGAGCTGTGCATGGGACTGAGTCATGCCTGTAGGTTATTACAAAGTTTTCCCTCCAAAGTCAATGAAGACTCGTATCGAAGTGCGTAACGGCCGCAAGGTATTGGTCGTCAGCGAAGATATTGCAGCCGGCGATGTTATTTACAAGGTTTTAATAAATGAATATTCTGGCCGTAATTGAAAGTCTTACATGCTACAACATAGGAACAACCCGTTGTCACAGCTCTCGATCCCGATTTGCAAGAATCCGGCAATTACTGTGCTCATTGTCTACGGTCCATCTCATCCGACACGTCTGTGCAACTATCCAAAGACATCAACCCGATAAATTCAACGTTCTGCTCAAAGGCCTGCCTTCTCAACAACAGGTCCCAGTCACACAACTTCCTTTTCACCGTTGAATCTCCATTGCCCCCCACACTGGGACAGCCGCTCAATGCAGAGGCGCAGGAAACACGGCAGAAGGCCCAGGAGAAGTATGTTGCCTTCATTAAGAAGGAAAAGCGTGCTGCTCCAGTGCTACTAGGGCGATTTATCGCGCGCCAGATAGCGGTTGAGATAGCCAAAATATCAGGCCTCACAAAACCGGCGAGCGACTTCACGGATGCAGAGAATTCTGCGTATCTGTTGGCTGATCATATTGAACGTCTCAGGTATCTCGAGTTGAAACCTGTGGAGGAAGAACGTCAGGTTTTGGTGGATGTCTTACAGACTGCGTTGCCGGGTCTTGAACAGTTCGTCAAAGACGGACACGCAACTTTGTTGGGCAAAATCACTTACAATGCATTTGGCGTCTGTTTCGGTGACGGACGGGATGACAAGGTCAGTCAATTTTTGTTGTTTATAAAAAATTTTGCAGCTCCGGGTAACGTTCCGCTTCCTTAGCCCGCACCTACAGTCCGACCAGAGGATGTCGAGAAAACACGTACACCGTATGGCACGTCTCGCCAAATCGGCACAGCATTCTACACACTCTCTTCCTACCTCACTCACTCCTGCACTCCGAACGCTCATCCCTCATTTGACTCCGGAACCGCTGAACTCTACCTTGTCGCCAGCTGCGATCTGAAGAAGGGCGATGAACTTACCATTGCCTATGTCGATGTGAAGAAGCGAGAAGGTGAAACGACCATTGAGTGTCGACGTAGGCGGCGCGTTGAGCTGGCGCGTGGATGGCGCTTTGCCTGCCCGTGCCAGCGCTGTGTGGAGGAGGGTAAGGAGCTCAGCGGCGAGGAAAAGCTGGTCGATGTGACTTTGGAGAGGGATGGATCTAAGGTTGATCCAGTTGTCTCCCGCTATGAGAGTGAAGCGGAAATCAACAACATTGAGTAATATTCTAAGCTACCTCGAATTTATTGACATGTCGTATCATACACTAATCAAGGTAGCCGTCCACTTACTTGTCGTAATCTCTTATACATTTGCTGCAACATGTCCTACTCGCCTCGTTATTATAGTCGGGATAGGAAATAGAGTGATATTACTAGGGTAGATGAATCACAGTATATCGTACACGGGGAAGATGCAACAAATACAGTAAGTCCATGCAAAGGATCGAGACGATGTGCAACAGCGCCAGATGAGGAATCAGGATATAGATGCGTGGGTGACAATGGCCATGCCAGTATAAAAATAAAAGCAAGAGCAGACATCGCATTATGTAGTTTGAAGAATGTGGAAAACGGACAAGAAATCATGTTAGGGAACGTACTGATATGAAACTCTCGATTCCTCAGTGGATATTGCCGACTTGATTTAAGCCAGACTGCGCCACATTCCCGAGCCTGGAATTTCGCTACGTGCCTTGAGGATCTTGAACGCAGCTCGCCGGCCACGTCCTCCTGCTGATGACTCGTCTGTCGGCGCGAGCTCTGGTTCATCACCTACATCTTCCTCTCCTTCATCTTCGTCATTCACAGACGCAAAATCCAGAGGGCCGGGATCAAGAGTACGAGAACGGTCTCTTTCTGCATAGACAGCCTTTCGAATCGCTGCGGATGACTGCTTTTTGTAATAGGTCGGCGACGTTACAGGAGTTTGCTTGGCGAGAGTGGTAGGCTGATAGGACGCTAGAGACAGCTCTTCCCTCGGTTTAGGTAATTTCATGAATACTGGTAACGATCCAGCAATGACTGTTCAAGATGATAAGCGCAATTCCGGAGGTGAAAATGATCTTCACCTGTCTTCTGGAAGTGTTTAGGCAATACATCTGGAATAGCAAATCCAGAGGCGTCGGTACCGACGTCATCTTCTCCTTCCTCAATAATGGCCTCGCTATCATAGCGTCCAGACTGTCGTTTCACAAACGTCTGCCAGGCTTTGCTCTCTTGCTTCCAGGCACCTCGGTGGCTGGGTGTATTTGCAGCTAGAAGTTCCAACATCTTCGGATCAGGCGGTGGCGCCCTGGATTCATCACTGACTTCCATCTGCGAATTAGCCACCTCTCTGACGGAAGAGGCCGATTGATATGTGAGAGAGGACCTTGGCAATGACAACGTGAATGTTGGGGTAGGCAATCCAGGACCGTTCCTCGATGGACGGATGAGAGATGGAATGGGAAGTGAGGCAGGGCGTAAGCCTGAGAAAGACGTTGACAAACTATCTACATTTTGTGGTCGTTGCCTTCGCGGCCGAACTGGAACAAAAGGTTGCTCAACAAGCTGAAGCGTTGCTTTACCAGGGGATCCCTGGTGTGCGCCTTCCAGGTCTTCGAGCACAAAAATCATATCTGTAAGACAGTGTTAAGAGATGCCATGGAAGTTATGACAAGAAGGTCACCAGTGTTTCCCTTAGCTGTATTCTCTGCGTCCTCTACTTCTTCTGCGGTAACCTCCCTTTTGATCGTGACAACGGCGGGCTTAACATCGAAAGTTACCTTTCGCCTGCCCTTCTTATCGGCCGCATGCGATAGAGAAATAGATTCGTTGGTGGACTCAGACTGCTTCTCTTGCTGCTTCTCAGTGTCCTCATCCTTGATGATGATTGAGACACAAGAATCGCTAGCAGCCTGGCTCTGATTGGGAGCATCCTCAGGCTTGGTCAGAGGCCGTCCCCGCTTTCGGGCCTGTTCTTGATCCGAAACAATGAAATACCTGTGGCTCGTCGCCATGTCTAGCCCATCATTTATATTCCGTCGCATACGATGAACATTATCCACTGAATGTGGTACGGCGATCGTCAGCGAGGCCGCCGTGGAGTCTGAACATGAAGTTCTATTTGACACATGAGACGACGCACAATCATCCGATGGCGAAGACGATACAGCAGTTGCCCGTGCTCTGGGATGATGAAACGAAGAAGTATTGAGCGATGCCGAGAGGGCAGACACGCGAGGCGCCGGGGGAGATGATGATCTCGGACGCGATGCGCCAGTCGGAAGAAAATTTCGTATTACACTGACACTGGGCGTCCCAGACGATGTTGATTCTCGCCCATTAACAGTAGCCCGTTCCCTAGATCCCGAGGTTGAAGTTTTCCGCACACTCGGATGGCCAGACACATGCTGCATCTGGGTGACGCCCTCCCTGACTCTCTTCCACAACAGATCGACTCTCCTTCTAAGCTCCACATCAACAGATTCAATTTCCGAAGTTTTGAGTTTCATCTGTTCGGTCATATACTCTTCAGCCGCATCTCGCACAGCTTGCGATTCCTTTCTTGCATAGTCTGCCAGATAGGAAAATACCGGATGTGATGGGGTAAAAGGGGGTGGGAGAAATACCGGTTGGAGATTGGCAAAGAATTTAGGCGGTGTCGGGGGAGGTGACACTGTCAAAGAACGTGATGGCGGCCGTTCATAAATCGTTTCAGGAGTTGTAGCAGGCGACTCTGTCGGGGGTAGAACAAGGTTAAAAAGTGCTGAGAAATTTGCAGACGAAGCCGCCTCGTCGATTGCGCGTCCAGTCTATACATAGCCGAAAATGAGTGAAACCGCAAATGAAGCGTCAAAAGTAAGGTCAAATGGCTCACCAGACAGTCTTTATTTATCTCAATCCATCCAGTCAGACTCTTCAAAACATCGCGTTCGACCCAATCTTCGGTAGGCAGGAGCGGTCCATCCTTCCCCTCAACATCCGGAGAGTAAGATTGGCAGACGCGATAAACCGCGAAATGGCAAAGTAAGCACGTTATAGTGGTAAATCGTGAAAATCGGGATGTTCCCGCAACAGGTACTCCTCGTGTCCGCGTCCTGACTGTCAACTGCGGATGAGACTATATGTACAAAAAATTGAGAAAAGAACATTATGCAGCAAAACAGCACGTACAACAGATATTCCCTGTTCGCCCACGAACACTTGTGAGAATGCCGGTTCATCTGTTGACGTAGGTGGGGGTGTATCGACTTCGTCGGCCTTGCCTGGTCTCATAAGGATATTGAGGCAATGGCAGGCATAAGTGACCTGTCCTCCGCCCGCTGTGGTGCCGGGCATGTCAGTGCGGGGAGTAGCAACACCAATACGCGAGAGGATGGCCCAGATGGGAGTAAAGACGGAAAAGCGGTTCCGACTCAGATCATCTGCTGGTACGACTCAGCTCTGTATACCATGTATGTATGTATCAACTCCTTTCATGGCTAGCGCCCGGCTGGCTCTTCGCAAAAGCCCTTGATTACCCCAGCTGCCACCTCCGCAATACTTAATGGAAATTTAAACGTTACGTCTATCAGGCAGCTCGGTTTCGTATTCGCCCTACATTCCGCGGAAAAAGGCAGAGATGACCCACATTTTACATCTATCTATCCAGAGACGCCACGTATATGACCCGGTAAAAACTACCTTCTATTTTTCACGTACACAGATATGAATGTGGCTCCTTACTATACCTCCGTGCGATCAGGGATTTTGTTGCGGAAATGGCCATCGTGGGCACACCAAGCCAACTATATTGCCACTCAGTCACTGGAACCGGCGACAGCTGATACAGTGGTCGTCTATTTATTCTTTTTGCTCTCCTGCTCCTCGACTGCAGTCACATCCTGTACCATGACTTGTCCATACTCGTTGACTCGCTTCGGATCCACCCGATAGATCCAGCGCTACATCATACGTATCAATTTACTGTAAACAGAATGATCATAACATCTTTCACCTGATATAGAAATATGAGGAATACCACGTCGTCCCTGGGATGATAATGGACAATTGTTAAACAAATGATACGAGGGACTCGGAGAGAACGTAAATACCGGAAACAAGCTAAGCGATGTAAGAAAGGCATCTTGATGCAGAACCTAGAGGATGATGTGTAAATAAAAATTTTCCAACCGATTGTGGGAAGGAAATGGTTTCATACGCGAACAAGTCATCAACAACCGTGGAAAGTGTTTTATATATCATCGCCTTCATAGGCATATGCGCCACACTCTGAATTAATGTCGTAAGCAACGAGCGCTGCCGGGTGATGTCCATCGTACCTTGAGCTTGTAGTTTATGATCAATTGTGGGACAAGTTGCGCCTATCAGCAGACGATCAGTATGTTTTCTTTAGTCGAAAATCTTGAGGTTAAAGAAACGTACAAATCCAAACATGTATACGAATGAGGTGAGAGTAGAGATAACGAAACTGTACCACCCCTTGTGCGTATTGTAGACAAGGGAGTACCCAGTGTACCCGATGAGAAGAGGAATAGCGGCATAAGAGACATAACGAAATGCAAGTTTATCGTATCTAGGGGGTCAAGTTAGTTGGTAAAATCCAGCATGACTGGCGAAAAACGGACTCTTGCGTCTTCTTTTCGTCTTCACTTAGCACATGCTTGTCTGTAGAACGACCGGAGTCAATAGCATACTACATACGAGGTTTTATCTGGGAATACCTTTGATTTCAAGCGTATATGGGAACCACGAACCAGCGGATGCAGATACCACTTTAATATCCACGGCTTTGGTTATCTGTTGACAATGTAGTAATTAAAGTCACCCTAGCGTGGTAACACGCACCTTCCAAGCCTCAATGACTACTCCCATGCCTGATCCGAGCAAAATCATCCAGCTCGTATTGTCATTGTTGTCGATAAGATAAAGTAGCACAACAATCTGAACGAAGACGTTCGTAACGATCTGTTCCATGTCAGTGGATAGAAAACTAAGCTGTTGTGATTACAAAATCCACAAAACTCACCGTCCTAGACCATTCCACGTAAATAGTTGAGCGACGGCATGAATTAAAAACAATTCCCACCTGACAGAAACACCTACCATCTCCTTCTTCTGACGCCAATGCGAGACGTCGGAACTAAACGCGAGCATCTCGAATCTGTCACACGAACAGATGATTTGAGCTTTTTTTCCCGTTCAAGGAAAAAGAGGTCCCACATACACGACATGTAAGATGCTAACAAGACCCGTCAGAGCGAGGAACCAGGGATTGGTCTCGATGAACATGCGCTTGAGCTCGTCAAATTCTGCTCCAGCTCCTGCCCCCTGCTGTTTCACAGCTTCCTTGAATCCGCTTGTCAGTGATGCAAACATTTGGAATTTGAAATATGACATGGGCTGTAATGTGATCTGTATGGGTAGAGACGGCGTTGTACTGTTGATCTCAATGTAGTGCTCGCGGAGATGCCAGAACTCGTTGGGGAAGATGATAGGCTTGTAAAATCCCTTGGTAGCAGTTTCATCCCGTTCATGAGTCAAGTGTACATCTGGCAAGGAAATGAGCGACTTTTTCGACTCAAATTAGCGAACAGACACCGACGTTCAAGAATGGGAGGCGGTAGAGATCCATATGGTACTTTGACTGCGTCTGAGATCAGCGCCAGGCTGACATTCTTATTTGGGAGTCAGGAACAAAGCGACATACACCTTTTCACTGATACTTACCGTATACCAATGCGGAACAAACTGTTCGACCTGATTGTTACGAATTAGTTGTGTCTCCGACGCATAAAATGCGGTACTTGCCTCTTCGAGTTCCTCCACCTCCAATGTTGGATTATCATCTCCTCCGAGAAGTTTCTTTTCTTTCCTAGGTTTGATCTTGGCAAGGTATGGTGTCAAAACTACGATAAAACATCAGACCAACATGACCGATAGCGCAGTTTGTACGTACGCTTTCGGACAAGGTGTATATTGTCTGGGTTAAAGTTTGGATGATTAGGGTCGGGCACCGCGCCTTCCTTGGTGAGAAACACGTCCATCCACAACGAGCCATTATTCAAGACATTCTGTAAGACATACAAAAGTCCATATGATCCCTTCGCAATGATATCACTGCTATGTATGTGCCACGCACCTTAGGAAACTCTACATCGAACTCCGCAGTATACGCGGCATTCCAGTCTCCGTAAGTTATGTTTGACCACACGAACGTGGGTAGACTTTTGTCTTGGTCCTTTAGCCAATTCGGCATGTTGTATATTTGTGCAAGAGGGGCCGTCGTCAGGCGCACGTGCATGTCAAGTGTCTGGCCAAGTGCCCATGCAAGGGTAGCTTCTTTCGGTGGGAGAGCCCATGGGTCAACAGGAGAGGTCTTGGAGTCTTTTGACGTAGCCTTTTCAGCGGGGGATGCGAAGAATCTTGTGGCTTAGGAAATACGGTATAAGGACAGACATAGAACATTGCTATAGACACTTTGCACCTAACTGCAACAATGCCCACATAAAGAACACTTGCTATTCCACCATATTGGTCAGTTCGATATAAATGATCCGAGGAGATTTATTGAGGCCCAACCTGGACAATACCGAAAAATCTTCGAAAGGTGGACTCCTGCTCTTGTCCTGCAGCGGTGGCGCCGCGAGCAGCAGGGGCTGCTGCTCTCTGAGGTTCAGGCATGAATGTCGTTGGGCTGGTCACTTCTTGAAGTGCGGCGATCAATTTGTCACATGGTTTATTTTTGTAAGTATCAGACGAAAGCAAGTACTTAATTAGTTGAACATACTTATCCACTGGGTTCAAATATCTTTGGACAACGTATCAGTAACGTACAACTCTGGTACAGACGGCAGCAGATGTACATTTAAGTAGGGGGCATGAGTGTTCCACGAGTACCGGTGTCACTGCCATGAAGGTTCTGAACCTACGCGGGCTTCCAAAGAATATTGATTTCAGTTTCAGATTTCGAAGAGCGTTGTCGCTTCGTGCCCCATAATCATCCGAATTCAATATTAGCGAATGGGTTACCGATCGAGTCCTTAATTGAAGTTGTCCTATGGAATTTTCTTTGTCTTCCAAATGCAATCACGGCAGTATCAACTCATAAGCACAAAGCGAGCCAAGCCTGTTGTCCAATGGTTTTCAAGAGTTTCCACTACACCCAGGAGAAATGATTGTGGAGAATACCGTACAGGATGAATATTGAGTATTGAATGGTGGACGAGCGGTCATCTATTTACCCACTCTTTGTGGCAAGACGAAATCTTTACGACTGCCGAACCCCTCAGGCGATTTTCCTTCGGCTTTTTGATCGAGCTGCCTGTATGTAGTGAAAACTCAAGGAGAGGACCTCAGCTTCACTGTCAGGCGTAGAGGTTTATCTGATAGCTGATCACTGTGGCAGTGAGGAAAACGGACTACGGGAAAACGCGTCAAGACGCGTCTCTCATTCCGCCGACGCGTCACCACGTGGCTTCTGACAGACGAAAATTTGTCACGGCTATGCTGAAGATCACAAACAAGGGATGTTGAAAACAGTGCTGATGGTAGAGATGACAATAACGGAAAGAAAGCGACATGATATTGTTTCAGCGACTGGGGCACTGGTCCGTTTGTAGGTCCTATCGACAGTGGGCCGATTGAGGGACCTTGTCACGTTGTGGGATCAACCCTTTGCCCTGATGTAAGTCACGTGCTATTTAACCCTCTGCCCAGACTGGTTTTTATCTCTGCCATCCTCAATTTGCTTTTCACTTCAACCCCGTTTATCAGCGCACCTCTCGTGAGTCGCTCCCCGTCGCCTAACAGTCCCCGCTCATTCTCCATCCCTCTAGGTCACCACACTCATCTCATAAATGTACGTTCCTTGACGCGTTGCTCGTGTCACCGTGTCTGACTCGCGTCTAGATGGCCACCGGTCGTGAAGATTCTGTTTACCTCGCCAAGCTCGCGGAGCAGGCCGAGCGCTACGAAGGTCACAACTCGCATGTCTCCTTTTCCGCTCCTTCCTGATCTGCATCTCCAGAGATGGTCGAAAATATGAAACAAGTCGCTTCGTCAGACCAAGAATTGACGGTTGAAGAACGCAATCTCCTTTCTGTCGCCTACAAGAATGTTATTGGTGCTCGCCGTGCATCGTGGAGAATCGTCTCCTCGATCGAGCAAAAAGAAGAGTCCAAGGGCAACGAGGCCCAGGTGTCTATGATCAAGAGCTACAGGGAGAAGATCGAGGGCGAGCTTGCTAAAATCTGCGAAGATATCCTTGATGTCCTCGACAAGCACCTGATCCCGTCGGCTGCCTCTGGCGAATCTAAGGTCTTCTATCACAAGATGTAAGGCGTCTTGTTACGTGTTCAAATACATCGCTCATCGATCGTCAGGATGGGTGATTATCATCGTTACCTTGCCGAGTTCGCGACTGGTGATAAGCGCAAGGATAGTGCCGATAAGTCCTTGGAAGCCTACAAGGCTGCCTCTGATGTTGCTGTCACTGAATTGCCTCCTACACATCCCATCCGTCTTGGTCTTGCGCTCAACTTCTCTGTGTTCTACTATGAGATCCTGAACAGCCCTGACCGCGCTTGTCACCTCGCCAAGCAGGCTTTCGATGACGCTATTGCTGAGCTCGACACACTATCGGAAGAGAGTTACAAGGACTCGACTTTGATCATGCAACTCCTCCGGGACAACCTCACCCTCTGGACTTCGGACATGCAAGACTCTGGTCAGTACTTCTTGGTCTTTGTTTTTTTTTGTCTTTTGTTGACTTCGATTTCAGCGGACAAGCCTTCCGATGCCAAGGAAGAGGTTCCTGCTGATGATGATTAGATGTCTTTTCTGTTTTCCGCCCGCCAGTTCCATGCGCGCCTTGATCATGTGTTGTCTGGCCATTGCACGCATATCGCATTGTCGCATTATCACACATCCTTACACCGTATTGCATTCGTATCCTAGTAACACATTATGAATCAACTCATACACCTTCACTATTTCATAAATAAGTGTCCAAAGTGAGCTGGCACATTAAATATCGTCGAATTGAGATGTTTGAATACGTGTGTGATGCCGTCACTGCAAAATTTGCGGTGCCCACATGCTAGTGCCATGCCATTCAACACGCTCATTCTAGGCTCAGTCTCTCTCGTGGCACTCTTTGTATTCTACCTCGTAACAGTAGACATCACTGAGACTCTTTCTCCGCAAGGATGTCGCATGTCATGGATGTCGCCGTCTTACATGGTACAGTCCGACTTGAATGTCTCGTGGTCACCGCTCTCAAATAGATATTCACTCTCACTCTATCGGGAGGTTGGATGGGAACCTGATGAGGTGCATACATGCCTCCTTTTGACACTGTAATACATACACTGACATGCCGGATGTTTAATGAAGGTTCAAGGCACACCAGTATTGTTCATTCCAGGCAACGCAGGCTCGTCGCACCAGGTTCGCTCTATCGCATCGTCTGCTGCAAGACAGTTCTACACGTCTCCTTATTCTGTGGCGCCAGAGTTCGCGTCACGGCAGCTGAATGCTCTCGATGTATTTGCAGGTGCGGGTTTTTCATGTGTCACTTTGGGAATATGTATCAAAGTAGTTCGCATTCATACCGGATGTCGCCTACTCTAAAGGAGTGTCAGGACTGTTGTAGTTGAGTTTTGGATGTTTCCATGTTGAACTGACAACCTGTTATAGTGGACTTTAATGAGGATCTCTCTGCTTTCCATGGACCCACCCTTGAATCCCAAATTTCCTACACCTCACACGCAATATCATATATACTTTCTTTATATCCACCTGGCACATTGGTGATCGTATTGGGCCACTCTATGGGGGGCGTCGTTGCGACTTCCCTCCTGCCATCTCCTAATATATCTGCAATCATTACGATGTCCACGCCTCACACCCTCCCTCCTGCGCGCTTCGACTCCCGAATCGACAAAATATATGCTAGAAATCAGCTTCTGCTCACGTCAGACCCTACACCTATTTTCTCACTATGTGGCGGAGCGACAGATATGATGATACCTTCCGAATCCTGTATCCTCCCCACCACGGACTCAAGTAGCGATATCCCACGGCACACTATATTCACCTCTGCTTTGGAAGGCGCCTGGACAGGTGTAGGCCATCGTGAAATGGTCTGGTGTCATCAAGTACGCTGGCGTGTCGCCCGTGCTGCTTTGGAAGTTGCAGGTGCAGCCACAGCCCACGAAAAGGTCGTCATACTCGATAAATGGTTACGTGATGGCCATATGTTACCGCCCGCTGCGTCATTAGAGGAACACGGGTTCACATTGACTGATCCTGAGAAATACAGGATCATGCCGGAGGCAGAGCACCTCGTCATCGTGAGCAAGTACCTCCACGGGTCAGGTACTTTCCTACTGCCCCTTCCTCCGGCTAGAAAAACGCTCCTTAAGGCTACCGTGCTCGTTGGACTGGGGTCTATCTTATCTGTGAGCCCGCAGAATGCCGTACCTCTCAAGACGTCTGTGTATATGTGCACCCCGTCTGAAAAAGGGCCTAGGTGTAGCCCTATGAAACCAGACTTGCTTAAGCTGATACCAAACCCCAGGCCTGGGACGACATTCCCTGTGCCTAACGAGGGAGCGGACGAGTCGGAGGGCGCGGTGGTCTTCGAGGCTGATATCCCGCTTATTGTTGGAGATGAGCCAGAAAAGAGATGGCTTGGTGTGCATATTGAGGATGGAGATGCAAGAGGATGGGTCGTTGCTGGGATTGGGTTGCGAGAGAATGTGATCGAAGGGCCGAGTACACTTTGTGAGTATATCTAATATGTGGCGAGCTTTATGATGGTTCACACCGTCTTTTTAAGCGCTACTGTTCAACGACGCGGAGGTTCGTTGGTTTGACCAAACGGCTTTGGGATCTCATTATATTTTTCCTAATCTTCTATCGAGCGCTCTACTTGTGTACAAGTACACTCCAATAACTCCAGACAAAGAAAAGTGGTGTTCAGGTACATCTTCCGCGAAGCCTTACCGTTCTGTTAGCTCAATGATTGCAACTAGACCCTTTACTGCACCCCTTGATATCACATACCTCCCAGCCTGCTGAAACACACTATTTCCCTGTGAGCCCGACGAGCGATCGTATTCTGCTACATACACATTCTTCCGCTCCTTACGTGGCGTCTGTTGCGCCACGCCGAAGTTTTGAGTTCATAGTCTACTCATCGGGTACTCTTGGATGCAACACGGTGGGATTTGCCATCGGGATTGATTGGCCGGCGACTATTGGCAGATGGGCCTCACGCTACCCGACAACGCTTGTAACCTGGGCAGTAGGTGTTGTGGCATTGGTTATGTTCAAGGCGTGGGGCGCAGCTGACCGGGGGGCTGGTACGATTTTTTGCCCTTCGATAATACAGATATAATTGTGTTGACGGCCATTATAAATCAGTGATGCCATCCGTAGGTGAATCGTTGTCCTATTACGGACGGTATACTCTCACACGACTATCGCTCGTATCGTTTGTGGTTGCTCTTTTACCTCTTCCGCCCCATGTTTACCTTGGGACTGGTGGAGATCTATCTTTTGCTATTATTGCCCCTCTCGTCTTGCTAATTGCTAGTGGGCTGGTCTGCGTGGCCTGGGGTTTATTGGTTATATTGATGTTTTCGATTGGAAAATTTTCATCTTTGCTTTCTGGGAGGTGCGTGCGCCTTGTGCAATATCTACGTCAAAATATTCAACTTGCAGTAGGTCTAGGCTCAGGGAAAATACAGGTGTTCGCCGCAGCACCCTGATATCTATGGGATTGATTTTTGCCCTCATCTTCCTCTTGGTCCCTTGGCAAGTAGCCTACCTCGGCTGTTGGCTCATACATCTCTTCAATTGCTCTTTCTCTGCACGTCAAATATCTCGGTTGAGATATACAACGACTCCCACCGCTATACCCTTGATCCGCGTTGCCGATGCAGATGGCACAGTGCAAGATCAACCTACTGAAGTGCCGAACCATGAGGCACAACGCGAGTCTTTACAAAAACATAGATTGGACAATCATAACCATAATCTGCATATTTTGCTTCTTATGACATGGCTTCTTCCCCTGGTGGCGCCAGTCCTAGTGGTATGGGTACGGACATTATTCACTGCCGGGTGGACTACTCCGTTCGATGGCGATCATGATCTTTTCAATGCCGCACCTTTCCTGGTGTTGGTCGATTTTGCGTCGTGGAACACGGACACTCTGTTTGAACGACAGAGGTGAGAGTTCACTTTGATCTTGTTGTAGCCTTGTGAAACAGTTGTCCACGATTCATCTGATTAACAAACAGGTTTGAACGTACCCTCTCCGTCAGGTGGCTGTTCGCGGTGCTGGCCAGCACAGCTTTTTTCGTTGGTCCACGAAAAGCTTACAGCGTTTTTGACGCAACGACAATCACTGTCGGACTCATCGTTGTGATACGTGTTGGGCGGCGTTACTGGGGTGGAGCGTCATGGTCGTTGGACAACAACACATCTTGATAGATTGGATTACCATTTTTGATGGAATGACGAGTATCTGAAGAAAAAAAACATGGACCCACATGAAAATCCAAAGTCGTCCGACACGCCGCGGAGTTCCAAATATGTACCACTTTCTCTGCAGTGGTTCCGAATGTCATCAAGGTATCCGAGGTAGAGATTGATACCTCCAGCCACTTGAGGTTTTATTTTATGGACAATAACAAGCTGGTGTTTCATAGCAGGATTGACGGAGATTAATCAGGGGTTTGTTGCACAGATTTGACTGATCTGATCATCCGAACTTGACGGGAACGACGGTTCAACAACACTCGGCTCCCAGCTAGTTGCTTCTCCAGGCCAAGAAATGAATCTAAGCCAATTGACTCTTTTCATAGTGTCAGTGAATTTGGATCCAGATCTAGGATCAACTCGAAGGTTTTCTGTGTCGTTTTTCTTGCAATCTTCATCTATTACGTTGATAAACAACTCTCGTGGCCTCAAAATTTAGCTTTAAAAATGGTGCTCTGTGTACAATAGAAGAATTCTTTCTCTGTCACCGCGTGGCTATCAAAATGCCAATTGAAACGTTTCAGATAACCTATGATGCATGACGGGCGAAACGCTTCCGAGTCTAACTCATTGCAAGGCGGCCGCAACCATGGTCCTACAAAACAAGAGGCGCAGGTTTTAAATTAATCATTTGCGCCACATTGTTGAATCTCGTCGTATCCTTGTACCTCCAGTACCGAGTGTTTAACGTTTAATGCAGACACTATGAAAGGTCGGGGGCCACGTGTACTCGCTTAAGCTTCAGGGTTAGGTGGCCTTGGCCACAATTACGGCTAATGTATTTGAAGCAAAAAATGCAAACAGGGCAGGAAACAGTAGCTGAGGAGTGGCCCTGGTGGACAAATGTATACAAAATATTCTAGCATTGTCAGACAAAGCATTCCAGGGCATCTGGCAAGATGAAGAAGGAAGAGCCAGAATAGGAAAGATTACCCACGCCGATGCATCAAATCATGTTCTATGGGCCAAGTTCACACTCCGCCACTCACTCCTTAGCCTTGCGACTGGTCGAAACGTTTTGAAGGAGAGCTTAGTTTCTCTGAAAAATCTTGCTTGCTCTTTAGAGTCATGCATTCCAGTTCCTCCCCACGCGGGACTCCATCTCGTCGTGGCAAATCCCCTAGGTTTCGAGCCGACAGTCCATCAGAAGCCTCTGGCAGTTCTAGTCTACCTACCAACTTTACCAAGGAGCCCAAGACCACTTTCGCTTCTTCTTTAAAAATTCTGGTCGAGGGTGCTACACCTATTGATTCCGACGCAGAGAAGGACCGTGCACATTCTGCACCTCAGCTGACTACACCTGGCGAATCTCAGCGAGCGCCGCGCAAATCGAAGACAGACGCCCTTGTTGCACTACACACTCACGCAAGGTCATCTTCTCCAATGTTGGAGGAAGATGACTCTGTAATGGATGTCGATGATACCTATCGCATTCCTGTTGCTCCTACATTGGATTTATCCTCCGTGAAGACTCCCAGGCCACACCAGGCCAAGATCGAAGCCGTCGAGCTCCGTCCGTTTGGGCTGCAGGATTGTCCTGAATACTATCCTACAATTGAAGAATTCAAAGATCCCATGACCTACATCCGATCTATTTCAGAATATGCAAAGAATTACGGAATTTGCAAGATCATCCCACCTCAGGGCTGGGAAATGCCTTTTGTCACAGACACAGAGGTTTGCTATTGAAGTCCATCCTGAGCTTTGCTAATATCCGAGATGACAGACCTTTAGATTTCGAACTCGGCTTCAGCGTCTGAACTCTATTGAGGCATCCGCGAGAGCTAAACTTAACTTTCTGGAACAACTCTATCAATACCACAAACAACAAGGCAATCCTCGAGTTGTTGTGCCTACAATCAACCACAAGCCTCTCGATCTCTGGCTTCTACGCAAAGAAGTACAGAAAATGGGCGGTTACGAAATTGTAAGTCTGCTTGAAGCTTACGCCACAGACTTTTGTCTTATCTCTATTTCAGGTCACCGTAGAGAAGAAATGGTCTGATCTTGGTCGTATACTCGGCTATCGAGGCATACCAGGCCTATCGACACAGATCAAACAGTCGTATATGCGTGTTATTCTTCCGTATGAAGTTTTTTGCGAGAAGTCCAAAAATACTCCAGGGATGGCCCCTTTCGCACACGATCCGACACTTAAGACACATCAGAATACTCAATCTGCAGGAAAGCCGCAATCCAATGGAAAGAAACCTCGGTTGAGTTCTACTACCGTCAAAGTAGACGAGTCAAGCTTGCCTTCTAGCCCTCTGACTGACACTTCCAGTCCACTTTCCGATGCTTCTGAAGATAAGGACAGCCATGATGCTGATAGTAATCAGGGTTCAAGGCCCAGACGAAGCACAAGGATGAGTTCTGTCGAGCAATGTATGTGTCATGTTCTAGCTACCTCATGTATTCCAATTCTCTTCAGCGAGCCCGAAGAAGCCGATGAGAATACCCACTCCCGTAGTACCTCCTCCCACTTTCTATGACAAGCCCAAGGTAGACACCAAGGGTACTTCCGAGGTATGTACAGATTTTTTCCACGCCAAATATCAATCACAACCAGAATCAGCAACACTGCGAAATCTGCCATAAGAAGAACCGTGGCGACGCAATGCTACTCTGTGATGGCTGTGATTGTGGTACGTACATATTTGTGGTGCTTTCGTAAACAGAATCGTTAAAAATGTTCTATAGGATTTCACACGTTCTGCCTTCGGCCACCTTTGACGTCGATTCCCAAAGACCACTGGTTTTGTTATACGTGCCTTTCTGGGACGGGTGGTGATTTCGGTTTTGAAGAGGGCGAAGAACATAGCCTCTCTAGCTTTCAGGCGCGTGACAAGGAATTCAGGCGACGATGGTGGAAAGACCATGTGCCTGAACGAACGGAACTCTCTCAGGCGAATGATCCGAAAGTCACATTGATCGGTGGCGTACAAGTCCATGAGTACGATGTCGAAAAAGAGTTCTGGCGTCTGGTGCAGTCGACGAACGAAACCGTTGAGGTAGAATATGGAGCGGATGTGCATTCCACAACACATGGAAGGTACTCACCATCTCGTCTCAATCCGCTTGTTGCTAACTTGTGCCTCAGCGCGATGCCAACTATGGAGACTCATCCCCTGAATCCGTACTCCAAAGATCCTTGGAACCTGAACAACATGCCCATTCTCAAGGACTCGCTCCTTCGCTTCATTAAATCTGATATTTCAGGAATGACCGTCCCTTGGACTTACGTAGGCATGGCTTTTTCCACATTCTGTTGGCACAACGAGGTACGCCACGAACGGTCACCATTGTTCTCTATTTAACTCATGTTCAATCCTTCGCTAGGATCATTACACCTATAGCATCAACTACAGTGAGTTTCTCTGTCTGCCAGTATGAGATTGCCTTTCAATGGGTTTCCAGTGCACTGGGGTGAAACTAAAACTTGGTATGGTATCCCTGGTGACGACGCAGAAAAATTTGAAGCAGCAATCAAGTACGAAGCACCTGACTTGTTTGAGGCTCAGCCGGATCTGCTTTTCCAACTAGTCACGTTGATGAACCCAAAGCGAGTGACGGATGCTGGTGTCCGTGTCTACGCTTGCAACCAGCGGGCAGGCGAGTTTGTTATCACTTTCCCAAAAGCTTATCATGCGGGCTTCAACCATGGAGTAAGTACTAAAATGGAAAAGAAAACATCTCGCTAACGTCTTTCTCCCCACAGCTAAACTTCAACGAGGCAGTGAATTTTGCACTTCCGGAATGGTTATCATACGGTCGCGACTGTGTTGTTAGGTATCGGGAGCACCGCAAACTACCAGTTTTCTCTCATGACGAACTGCTTGTCACGATCACCCAGCAATCACATTCTATCAAGACTGCAACATGGTCAGTAATTCATGAATATCTGGATGGAAAGTCATGGTAAATTTTTGTTTCCTAGGCTCCATGAAAGTTTAAAGGAGATGACGGATCGAGAACTTGCTGCACGCGTCAAAGCTCGGGCCATGGGTCTACCCGAAGTCCTTCAGGAAGAAGATCGGCCAGACGAACAATATCAATGCACGATCTGTAAAACATTCTGCTACTTGTCCTTCATCATGTGTTCCTGCACTTCGAATGTTTCCTGCATTGACCATGCAGAACTGCTCTGCGAGGATCGTCCCAGCCATCAGCTTACTTTGCGGAAAAGATTTTCTGACAAAGACCTCACTGAAACGGAGATTAAATTCACAGAACGTGCCAATGCACCGTATTCGTGGCGCAACAAGCTCAGTAAAGTGCTCTCTGAAAGTGGTCGGCCTCACATCCGCCATCTCAGGGCTCTTGTGGCAGAAGGCGACCGTATCAACTATCCCCTTCCTGAACTCAACTCACTTCGTAAATGTGTTGACCGAGCGAACGAGTGGATTGACGCGGCTAATACTTTCATCGTTCGCAAGCAAAGCCGGAAACGATCACGAAGGCCTCGAGGACGCCCTTCTCTAAGTGAACCTATACCCTTTTGGGATGACCCTGGCGATCGCCCTGATCGCAGCTTAGATGATTTATATGCGTTGTCGCGAGAAGTTGAGGACCTTGGCTTCGATGCTCAAGAGATTGGTGCTTTAGCGAATCTAGCGCGTGAAGCTGAGCATATGAAGGAGAAGGCAAGACAGCTTCTTAGATCTCAGCCCGCAGATGACAACCGCGAAAATTTCCTCCTGGAATGCAAGCGTCTCTTGATGGATGGTTCCTCCATCAACGTCATTCTTGACGAACTCTCGGAAGTGGAAAAGATTGTTGACCGAGAACAGCTGATGAAGGACATGCAGGAGAAATTTGAAGATGACGATATGTCCTTGACCCTTGAGCAAGTCCGTCAGTTTTTATCGCGCGCTCGAGCCTGCGGTGTCGATCCTGATCATAAGCACATACGATTGCTGGAATCCCGGCTCAGAGTTGGTAATGGTTGGGAAGAACGAGCTCAGAACATACTGGCGCAACCTATAAAGACGATCGAGGAGCTGGAAGATTTTGCTGATCTGGACCCCTCCATTCCCATGGATCCAACTTTGTTGGACCGGATAATGGCAGCGAGGGCCAAGGCAAAAGATTTTGATAAACAAGCCAGGGCATGGCTTGAACCCGAACCGGATGCACCAAAACCGAGGGTGATTGACGCCTTGCGAATGGTCAGCCGAGCTGAAAAAGACTTTAGTATCCCTTCTGTCGTGGATCTTAAACGAATCGCCGATATTGCTAAAGACCTTGAGACGCGGTGCGACCATGTTCTCAGAAATACCTTCGTTCAGAATAACGACGAAGACCTCTTTGTTACCATTGGGCAGTGGAGAACATATGCTCAAGACCATCTTCGTATGTTTGTTCTTCCCATCTTCGACAAACTTAATACGCAGATCAAACTTCATGAGCAATGGCTCAAGGAAATTCCATGGTACTGCAAGGACCACCAGAAACCGCATAACAAGAGTGTCTATGAAGATGTTGTTGCTTGCACTGATCCCAACGACGACTATCCTCCGAACGATGAATACCTAACCTGTATTTGCAATTCTCCTGTCCTTCCTCCTGGCCCTGGCGAAGCTTCGGATGCAGTTCAGTGCGACCACTGTTTTGCTCGTTTCCATGGCGACTGTGCTAAGACTGGTGGTTCGTGTCCATTCTGCGACCATCATCACTGGAATGGTGCAATTCGTAAGGAGCGCAATTGGCACTTCTGCTACCTACCCCAGATTCTCTCGAAAGCCCCGGACATTTCAAAATACTATTCTGAGGATTGGAAGCAACTAGAAGTGATTGTCCACCGACTCGATAGGTTGTCTGTCGCTATTGGACAGTTCCTTTCCTTCACGTCTCAAGCGACCAACCAAAACCCTAAATATCTATACCAGGTCAGACATTACATGCGCAAGCTATACAAGATACAGTTTGCTGTTTCTCCCAGCCCTGATGTGTCATTCGGCTTAGATCTGGCTGGTTTACACCGGATACTTGCTGGCGGAAAATCTTCCGCTCCCCGTCAGAAGAGGAAAAAGCGACTGCGGTTAATCTTCGGACAAGATGAAGATCCTGACTGGACAGATCATACACGCTGCATGTGTAGAGGTCGAACAGCTTATGCCCTTGACTATCCAACCATCCAATGTGAATGGTGCAGCAGACTGTATCACACGGGCTGCGTTTTCTACCCGAAAGACTTAATCGGGTCATCTCAATACATGTGTCCAATATGCTGCTTGCGTCGAAACGTAGCCTACAACTATTCTGACGTTCGAATTAAACCAGGAGGTGCGTCCAGTTCTACTGCTACTTCTTTTATTCTACAACATACATTGTTCAGATGTCAAAGTCTCTGAGGACACATATGTCGACCTGAAAACGATGCTTGAAACTCACAGCAAGGAGATCCTCTACAAGAAACTAGCCCCACCATTTTCACAGACACTGTTCGTAGACCTCATTGATTATGGTTGGGGACAGAGTCAGTCCACCCGAACAACTGCAATTCCCCGGTCCAGCACAAATCATCAGCCTACAAGATCACTTTCTCTTGCTGGGCCCTCAAATCACGACCATTATCACCATACACGCTCTCCCCCAATGTCCCGGAGCCGTCCAGTCGAGACCCCCAATGGTTCTCCTGGTTCACAGTATGCAGCGACTCCACCTCCCTGGTCACGATGGACTCCTGTGTCGACGCCGAGCCAGCCTCCAACCTCACAATATCGTTATAACGATTATTCTGCGCCCATTTCCCAGCAGCCGGCCCCTTCAAGGAAGAGGAAACAAATTGAAGATGTGTCTAGCCCTGAGGATTTATCTCGAGTCAATTCATCTACTTCTTCCGCCCCTCCTCCCAAAAGGCGGCCTCCACTTCCCCCTGTACCACTTTCCCCTCCCGAAGTTCAAATACGACATAAACAGACACTCTCTCCCTCCCTAGCAATGATTGTATCTCCCATCGATCATCAAGTCATAACCTCATCGCCTCAATCTGCATACAACCCCCCACCACTTCGGAATGGTTCCAGTGGCTCTCCACCCATGCGGCACGAGGGAAACCCTCTCGGCATGATGCCGTAACAGACTATAATCTCTCATGCTCTCCCGTTTCGTATGCTGTCTTTTTACCGCTACCTGTCCCAGTACTCATAAGTCCTTTCAATGTACTATCAGTACCTAGCATCGCGGGTTCTTTGAATATATATGTTACATCCTCTCCGACGTTGAATTTTCGCGCGACCCATTCCATAACTTCAGCAGACCTTGGCCTCGGGATTTCTTTCATCTTAATCCAAATGGACGTCACATCTCTAGGAAGCGACGATTAACGCTGGTTCATCGTCAGCGAACGAGTCTCTAAATGCATCCTATTTAACCTTCTCTTGGTGCTGAGTTACCCGGAATGCTTTGACAAGTCTCGTCCAGGAGTCATTCGGTCATATAACTGATGCACCATGGCTAATTTGCATGACCTATGAAAAATCACAGAACACAGGATGGTCGTGGGAATACTTCTTGCAACCATGAAGCAGGTTGGCGGGAAATAACAATTTAGAACTTCACAAATCCGAGTTCGGCAGCTTTGATCTCCAACGCCTAACAACCTTTGTCAGAAATTGAATCTCCCTGCTTCAAGTGTAGTTACCAATTGCTTTGAACAGAAGCGAGAATTGACAAAATCCCCAGCCGCGTACCAAAGCTGAGACGAAAATGAGACCATCGCTGCGGATGGATCAATCGATGTGACCTACCCCTGGGTGGCCTGTGGGTCGATAACATCCTCTCAGTTCGCCCTCTTTGTCCAGGCCCCAGATGGGGCTGGTCCGTTCGATGTTGTCTTCACCGAAGGTTTCCTTCATTGATTCGCGGATATTGTGGTATCCCGTGCTTTTTGGACAGGAAATTAGTACGTTATAGAGCAGGTAGCATTACCGGACCCACGCAAAGATAACAACATCAGCCGGGAGCGTAGTACCGTCGTTAAAAATCAGAGTATCTTCTGTGAAATATTCGGGTTCAACTCCATGCTTGATTTGGATTTTTCCAGTATTGATAAACTTAGCACACCCAACATCGATCCCTCCAGTCAGATAAGCTTGATTAATACATTCCTGAAAAATGATTTGGCTCACAATATCCTACAACTATAATATCAGAAGTCATGATCTGATCTAGGAAGTATGGCTTACCTCCTGCCCGCTCATAGAGTAATGATGCTACGCCAGAACCGTCAATTCCCATGTTCAGTTTCAGCCCTGCTTTGATCAGTCCTTCATGCAAGTCTCTATCACGATCCCATGCTTGCTTCTCAAACTGACGAAGGAAGGCTCTGAAGAACAATAACGGATAAGCCATATATTTGAAATCTGACACTTCCGGCGGAACGCCCTCTGGCCAAGAGCGAGTAATGGTGGCGTCGATCGACTTGGGAGAGACAACACACGTCGATGAGCGCTGCACCATCGTTACAGATTTTGCTTTCTGCGTGACCAGATCTTGGCAGATATCTGCGGATGTGTTTCCTGCACCAATAACGACTACACGTTTACCAGAGAACGGGTGACCGCCCGCATAATCGCATGCATGCAGGGTGATGCCCCTGAACACGTCTGTGTTGGCGATGGCAGGGTACCGGGGTTTCCCGAGCAGCCCTGTCGCAAGTACAATGTGTGTGGGATGGAGTGTGACTCGACTTCCATTCCTGTCGATGACAACGGTCCACTTTCTTGCGGAGAAATCAAACTTTGGAGTCGGCAGAGGACGAGAGTTAGTCCACACAACCAGATCTTGGGAAATAGCATAATGTTCTAGCCAGTCAGCCAATCTGTCACGAGGTGTGAAGATTGGCCAATTCTGAGGATAAGGTTGATATAGGACTTTGACAAAATTAGCCGAATGTATTTGAGAAAATGTAGACCTCACGTGGATGGTGGGTTCGTGGCGTGTGGAGACACAAGGTGGGATAGCGATTCCTCCAGACATCACCCACACGTGGGCTCGAATCAACGATGACGGACGGAATATTCATCTGGCGAAATCTCGCTGCAACCATGAGGCCCGTCTGACCGGCGCCGACTATATGCAAGCGATCTCAGAACACATGGCTCTGAAGAGGGGCAGCATTGAACAAACCGATGATAACGTGAGGGTTTTCTTCGATTTTCCGTCTCCTCTCTTGTTGTACGTCAATCCATGACCGTGTGTGCCCTTCATATATACCCAACTCTGGCTTGACTTCCTCATGTCCTTTGATGTCCATGACTGACATGAAGACAAGTTGTGCCTTCCATACTCCATTAATATCCTTGGCAAGGTGGAAATAACCTTGTCCAATAGCAACAGACGTAGTGTAGGTAAAACCACTAGCGACCCAGTCTGGGTTCAAAGCACTCGGTTGCGGAGACAAACCTGGAGTATTATCAAGGACAACATCGGATACCTTGGCCTTCAAAAGGGTATCCTGAAGATAAGCTGCGATTTTGTCATGGCCAGCAAGAGAACGGTTATCCCAAGTAAATGTCAGGACATCACGTAGCCATCCTGAGGGGAGGAATGAGGATGTGACTCCAACAACGTCCGCTGCTTGCAAATACGCGGCGAAAGTTTGCAGCCATTGGTCTGCAATACCACGAAGACTCTCTGCAGACTTCATGATGATAAGAGCCAAGAAATAACCGCCATGTACAGAAGGGTAACGTGTAAAAACCCAGACGGGGGATGGCTAGCGACCGGAACGATATATGCACTCATGATGTTGCTGGATGGAGTAGACTCGGACTTTTCCAGAATCATTGGCAAGATTCAAAAATGCACGTATGTAAGTAGTATATCGACTGATTTTAATCAAGTCTCGATTATTTTGGGTTCGAAATCGATAGACAAGGCCAAATCTCAGCCAACTTGCAGCGGAAGCAAACTAAGATAATTAGTCAGCACATTGGTCATAACGCAGTGGCTCTGTGATGAGTTGGATCCATCCGTTTGTTGTCCTTCAGCCACCACATAGGCGTTGTTGCAAGAGACTAAACCACTTCTTATATCCATTGGGTCAGCGCTGTTGCATTCGCTTGCAGTTCAGCCGTATGTCACTGTGAACTCACTAGTATTACCCCCTCGCTGTACAAAAATTTCACAGGAGTTCGTTCATACGCGTAATCCTCAGTAGGCACTCAAAATATAGCTTGGACAGGTCCCAACCTTGCAACCAGACTCCCGCGCGAACGTCCCAACGCCTTCTATCTTCGATAAATGGCCTATACTCAGCCTTTTCCTCGGGCACAATCCCAAACCAAGGTGGTACAGCCCCCCAGCTATGCGCCAGACCTTGCCGTTCGCTTGATTTGCCCAGAGTGCAGAGATCCAAATCCGAACATTGTTGAAGAATTTGGCAGCGGAGACCTCGTTTGCGGGAACTGTGGCTTGGTTTTGGGTGATCGTATTGTGGACACGAGAAGTGAATGGCGTGTAAGTCGTCCTTCCGATTCTTTTGCCTCTCAGTCTTTCTCGTGCACTATTACAACTGTAAAATGCTTTGCAGACGTTCGCCAATGACGAAGGGGACGACCCTTCTCGTGTCGGTGCAGCGTCGGACCCTTTAATGGAAGGCATGGAGCAACTCGACACTGTAATCAGCTTTCGCGACGGTGGTTCGGGTATCGCACGCGAGCTCCAGCGTGCCGCATCGCGCTCCCAGAACTCCCGTTCTGAGCGCAATCTTCTCACTGCCTTCCGTGATATAGCTAGTTGGTGTGACCAGTTTTCACTTCCGAAGACGATCAGTGATATCGCGAAGCAGCTGTATAGGCGGTCGGACGAGGAGAAGCTTCTGCGAGGGAAACCACTCGATGCTGTGATTGCAGCATGTATATTTATTGCCTGTCGACAAGCTCACGTACCACGGACGTTCCGTGAGATATGCAATCTCACTCACGTGTCGAAAAAAATACTTGGACAGTGTTATAAGGCGCTTGAACAGGCATTCAATCTATCTCCGGGTGCGACTGCTGCTAACAACCAGACTTCGTCTACTACCGGCCCAGAGAATCTTCTTGTGCGTTACTGCAATCATTTGGACCTTCCTGCCAGCGTACAATCTATCACATCTGATATCATCATCGCTGCGCGCTCGCATGGTATCGCGGATGGAAGAAGTCCTGTGTCGATTGCAGGAGGTGCAATATATTTTACCTGTCATTTACTGGGCAAGATTAAGTCATTGAGGGAAATTAGCGCGGTTGCAGGGGTTAGTGAGGGTACAATACGCTTGGTTTATCGGTTGTATTATGCGGAGAAGGAGAAGTTGGTCAAGCAAGAATGGATTGACGAGGGCAAGGCAAAATTAGAAAACTTGCCCTTTGATTCTACAAAATAAAAGATCGGGACTTTTCTTATGTACATACTTTGCAGTAATTTGCTATATCCTACACAAATGACATGATTAGAAAGGTTTTCGCATTCGCACCTGCCCATTGGCTGTTTTGTTGATTTTTGCTCTGGGCCGGGAGAGGTCTCTTAGTTCATCTGCTCTCACAGCACCGGTGGAGAAGGCGTCCGTAGCATATTTAGCACGCGAACTATGTATGTAGTACGGGACCCGGTAGTTCGTGCGCGGACCACGCCAGTAATACAAACAACCAACCAACTACACGCTATCAACTATTTTGTCTGCATCTGCTAAAAAGAAAGGTGTGTGCCAACGTTGTGTTCATTGAGCTATCATAATGATCCGAGCACGATGTTCTACAAATCTCCTTAGCATGTGGATCGATAGAGGTCATTGTGTCATTCGTCATCAGAATGGATTAAGCCGTCGGCTCACTCGCTTCCTAAAAGATCGTATACGTATGTAGTATATTTGAGACAAGGTCGGTGACAGTGTGGACCTATCCATATGCATAAAAATGTAGATATGCGATATGCCAATCATAATCCATGGGTGGGAGCACAATGCGCGATGATGTATCAGTGCACAGACCCTATAAGCATAAGGAACTAGATCGCCAGAAGTAACCCAGCTTGATGATGAATGTGGTGATGGTAGGATAAACTCTACCAACTCATATTATGTGCAAAGCATATATAAGGATGAATTCTGTAACAAAAAACGATGAATCAATATAAATCTAACGCTTTTGAGAATTGGAATATTGAGCTCACATGATGCACGGTATTGTTCCGAAGAGGGCGATAAACAATTTCCATCAACATGTCCAAGAGAAGAAGGGACGTTCACCCAAGAGAACTCAGAATGTGGATGGCACTAGAACCGATCATGAATCCAATCAGACACCAGGTCGACACTGCCCAGAAGAGGGCCTCAAAGAATCTCTGTCGTGCTCTAATACCTGCTTGTTCGATCGAGTAAGGTGACCGAGGGTCGTAATATGCATAAGAAGTAGGGTGTTGAGCGCTGATAGGAGTGGGTCCGAATGAGTAGTGCTGAAAAGGATTTTGTGGGTACGAGCTTCCTGGTCCAGGAGAAGTGGGCATTGGAGTCGAAATACGCATGACACCTGGGGCTGGAATATACATGGGACCTGGGACCGGCGAAGCTACTGGGACCGGCGAAGCTACTGGGCCGACGAAAGTATGGCCATAGGGTGGCGGGGGACCAAATTCATTGGGCTTGGGGTGGAGCGTACCGTACGACATGATGTGCAGTGACCAGCTTTATTAGTCACGTAACGTCACTCTAGCTAGTCCTGAAAAGTGCATCATCAAATCAGTCTAAGCTAAGGCTAAATTTGCGATGTACATTTATTGAAGTCACGCAAGCTGAGATGTACGACGATCTGACAATGAATTGCAGACTACTCGAGAGGTTTCGGCGGTGCGTAGATAACACGGTCGAAATGCGCGGTAAATAAGGATGGAGGAGATGGAAGGAACATGTAATGCTGTGTGTTATTGTCATTATTCTGGTGGCAACGCGCTGATGATCCATTCCTTGAGGTCGTCCAGCTCTTCCTGATTAGTTGTATGGGCCAACCCCTGATAGACAGCATGCGACAAGCCTTGGGCTACACGACGATTGTTTGAGTGAGGAATGTTCAATTCCTTGACCAGGAACTCGGCCGAAGCTTCGCACTTTTCAAACTTGACTAGGGGATCAGCCGAACCGTATCCATAGAAAACAGGAATTGATGAGGCGTGAGAGGATGCAAGCTACAAGTTTTCTGTGAGATGGCAGAAGAATTGCAGGGAGAAGTTGTGGACACTGACTGATATAAACTTTCCCGGTAGCGGAAGCCAACCACTCAACGAGGCAATCCCCGCGAGTTTTCTCTCGCCTGTCAAACCAGTCAAGAATGACATTGTTCCTCCCTGACTGAAGCCACCCAGGACGATGCGACTAGCGTCAACGCCTGAATCTATCTCCTGAGTGATGAGTTCGTTGATCGACCTTGCTGACTCCAGCATGCCATGTTCATCTTCTTCGGCGGAGAATCCAAAAGAGTATATATCGAACCTGATGAGGAGTTCAGACGTGAATCGGGGCACATTAGTTTGTTCATGCACCATGAAGGCATTTCCATTCCCATGTTGGCAGTAACTTTTCGACTGGGGCTTTGATTTGGATCAGCGATGGGGAAGAAGGACATGAATGGCACGGATGTTATCTCACGAGTGAGGAAGGACCCATTTGACGTGTTGAAGTTTAGGATCTCTTTTGAACAGGTCTGCGACGGGCCACCATCCATTGCCAGTGTCTCCAAGGCCCTAAATGGGATACGAATTAAACAGAGGAGTGATGAGTCTGCGTGGATGCCTACATGGATGAATATCACGGTCGCAGTGTGTCTTTGAAGGGGACTAATGGTGAGGAACTTTAGTGCAGGTAAGGCCATGGTCCGAAAGTGGAGATAAGTCGCAAAAGGAAGAGAAATCGTTAGTAACACGACGAGTCCTAGAGTCCTTTCCGGAATAATCGATCTCAGGGCGATCGGCATTTACCGGTCAACACCAACATTTAATTTTTCTGTCCATGATTTCCGCGCTGTCGCGACCATGTCGGACGACCAAGAGCGGCCCGCGCAATCCGATAGTTCTGAGCCTGGTCCGAGTGTGCTCCCACAGTCTGAATCCCAGTGCTTGTCCAAAAACGCGATAAAGAAAGCCGCCAGAGCCGAGCGACTTGCCGCTTACAAGCTCGAGCGGCGCGCCAAGGAAAAGGAGGCAAAGAAAGAGAAAAAGCGAGTGCTCCAGGCCAAACGCGCCGCGGGCGAGATCGACGAGGATGAGGAAAAGAAGCGTTTTAAGAAGAAGCCCAGGCTCTACTTTGGCGGCAGGGTCGTCGTGGACCTGGGCTTTGACGATAAGATGAACGAAAAGGTGGGCTATGCTCGTCCTGTATATGTACTTGGATTGTCAGACTGTTGGATCTAGGAAATAAAATCTTTGTGCTCCCAGTTGGCGTACACGTACAGTGCAAACCGAAATGCTGCATATCCCTTTTCCCTTCTGTGCACGTCGCTCAACGGCCGTACATTCATCCGACTTGAGGGAATGAATGATGCTGGCTATAAGAGATGGACCAATACTGAATGGTGGCGTGAAGGTTATGAACGCCTATGGCAGAGCCAGGAGCCTAGCTCTGCGCAAGTGGATGAAGCGGATGACAAGCGCACTGAAGGAGCTTTCACCACCCCAAGCGAGGTCCCCATCAGTGGGTCGCAAGAAAACATACGGCAGAACATTGTATACCTCACAGCCGATTCTGAGGAGGAACTGAACGAACTCAAGCCCGAGGAGACGTATATTATCGGTGGCATCTGCGACCACAACCGCTATAAGGTTGGCTTATTTTTCAAGCATCATGAGACTTCGATCTCCGTACTAAATCCAACTTTCACACAGAATCTCTGTCTGAACAAGGCCAAATTGTCTGGCATTCGGACTGCGCGTCTGCCTATTGGTCGTTATCTTGCCTCGTTACCTACTCGCAAGGTTTTGACGGTTAATCAGGTATTTGAGATCCTACTTAAGTGGGTAGAGACCAGAAACTGGGAGGAGGCCCTGTACGCCGTCATCCCCAAGCGTAAATTTCAGGCCGGGGTAAAAAGTGATTCTGTCGCGACAAAGCCAGAAGACCACGCGGAGGATCGCGTGAATGAAGGTGAAGACGCCGACGAGCCTGATCCATCGGTGGTGGTGGAGCAAGCAGAGGCGGTGGAAGCCTAAGAATCGATAGATCTGTCTAGTCGCCAATTTCAGTCATTCATAATGTGATGTCTAACCACCCAAAAAGGTTGCGCCATTTTGTTACGAAGCCAGGGTCTCTTATGACGCTCAGCTACACCGACTCCATCACCCATAAATCTAGACTATAAGCTACTTTAAGTGTAGAGTAGATCAGGTCAATTACTTACTCAGATTCTTTTCCGTCGGTCTCTGACATGTGCCAGAGCCTTCATTCTATATGTTAACTCGTCACTGGATGATGATCCAATGCATGTCCCCGAGTCTAGTAATTTGCCGGGGTGGCCCGATTTAATCTACTGAAGGATGGTGAGGGGAGGGACGATCTGTCTAACTCGATCCCATCAAGAACCCCTCCGGACCACCAGAAATGAACTCCTCCAAAATAGACCACATCGGATGACTATGGCCACTCTATCTTGTTGGAAACTAAATAAAACACAAATACTTATTATTATTATTGTCACGCATCTGCTTGTGT